>OX388326.1:5566886-5683028 GCA_947579605.1 Athripsodes cinereus
GGGAAAGGGCAGAAGACCGGTGGGCCGCTCTAAAAGAAGCTGGCAAGGGCAGGTGTCGAACCTGTGTGTTCAAAGGCTTGGTTTGGGGTGGCCAGAGGTCCTGGAAGCAGCGATGGCAGGGGTTATCTGGAGGAGATACCTAAGGGCAATGGGACCCCGACTGAACTAGGACAGGGAGAAGAAGATGTATGTATGTAATCATTTATTGATTCTTAGGCGGTACGAAGTTCGCTGGGACAGCTAGTACTTCATAAAATGTAGGAAACACCACACGCTTCCGCCAACCGTTCTGTCAAAAAATCATAGATTTTTTGCCTCACTTTTGTAAATGAGTCAGGGTTCTAGGTTTTGTATGGAATTCTCTGGTTATACCATGAAAACGGGCGTTTTATCGGGAAAGATGTAAAACAATTATATTTAATAGTAATAAGTACCTAAATTAAAATAAAGCGATGGATTGAAGGAGTCATATCATTATATCGTACACACAGAAAAATAATAAACATCATAACAAACAATCAAAAATATTAAATGAGACGAAATTTCACTTCGATTGGACTTCCTAAGAAGTCGAGTGTCAATACCCAGAAATGATTATACTTATTAAAAATTGAGCACCCGGTAATGAATTTGTCTCCCACTCTTCTCCGTAAATTTTAGAGTGTCGTATAAAAGGCAGGTGTTCGGAAAAATAAAGACATTTTACATTTTAAATTCAGTAATGAGGTTTGCCAATTCTGAATGTCTTGATTTATTGTTGACAGGGAGAGGACGGCTTGCATGTTTGTTACATGCGTCTGATCTGCTGACTACTCCACTTGGTTGTATTTTTCTGCAATACTGAATGACAATTCCCCTTTTAACCTACTAAAACAAATAACAATAATACAGTTATTTATTTTTATTTATTCTTCACTGTACATTGATTACAAAATTTCAAATCAAAACAAGTTATCATAGAAATATCAGTTATACGATTCAATGTACAGAGGGCGAGTCTATCGCTATAATGCGATGTCTTCCAACTAACCCTTTTTCCCTTTCAAAAACCATTACTTTCGTCTTCTTTACATTAGTCAGTCCCTTCTCTTCGAACTTTTCATGCACAAATGACACATTTCTCGGCAGATCGCATTCATTATTAGCTAATAACACCAAATCATCAGCAAACATTAAAGCACATACGTTTACACCGTTCATATCAGCTCCTACATTCAGAAGCTCCAGAATATATAGGTTTTATGAGATAGTTCAGGGGTGATTTCGGAGTTTGTCCCTTCAACTACTTATTGTACATCGGGTTATCCAGAATGGTTTAGTCATGAGTTGATGGAAAAGATCAATGCAAAGAAGGTGGCACACAAGGCTTACAAGATCTCTAGGGAGCACCATGATTACCAACAGTTTCAAGTGTTGCGCACCGAGTGTAAAAGGATGGCTGATTCTTGTTATAAAAAAATTATAGACAACATAGAAAGTACCATTAGTATAAATACCAAACACATTTTTAAATACAGTAACTCGCTTCGGTCGCAGGACTCGGGAATCCCGAGATCTATGGAATTTGGTGATACGGTGGTAGACACTCTCCCTGGGATTGCGAATTTGTTTGCGGACTTTTTTGGTTCTTTCTATCATGGATCCCATAGTACGGGACATGGCACTCATGATGTACTTACATATGACCTGCATTTATCCTCAATCAATATAGAAATCAAGGACATTGTAAAATACATCAGAGGCCTGGAGCTAAAAACTAGTAGTGGTCCTGATGGTGTTCCTCCTTTATTTATGAAAAAATGTATGCATAGTCTGTCCTACCCATTGTTTGTTATTTTTAATAAATCATTGACATTAGGTTCTTACCCAGAATGCTGGAAAGACAGTTATCTCGTACCAATTTTTAAGACTGGTAACAAGCAGAGCGTCTCTAATTACAGACCTATTTGCATTCAATCATGTATACCAAAGTTACTTGAGAAGATTATCTTAAGTAAGATAATCTCCCTGTATCACTAACATAATAGCTGAGTCTCAACATGGTTTCATGCCCTTAAAGTCTACTCAATCAAATTTAATGGTTTATGAGAACTTCATATCAGATTCGTTGGCCCATAAAGCCCAGGTTGATGCGATCTATACGGACTTCAGCAAGGCTTTTGATAGGGTGGACCATGGGATTCTTCTAGAGAAATTAATGATGATTGGAGTCACTGGTTCGCTGTTTACTTGGTTTGTAAATTATCTAAAGGATCGGAGATTATCCGTCAGAATCGGTGACACATATTCGTACGAGTTTCTAGCCCTGAGTGGGGTGCCTCAGGGTTCCCACCTCGGTCCCATCCTATTTAATTTATTCATAAATGATGTAATGAAGGTGTTCACTGATGTGGAGGTTCTTTTGTATGCCGATGACCTCAAGATATTTAAAGCAATTAGTGATGAAAGTGACAGCCGTATTCTTCAGGAAAATCTGAATAGATTTTATGATTGGTGTACAAATAACAGTTTAACACTCAATGCAAAAAAATGTCACGTAATGCGTTTTTATAGATTAAAGAGTCCAATAGTGTACGAGTATAAACTTGATGGTGCCTTGCTGGAGTCCGTGGATGAAATTCGCGATTTGGGTGTCGTTTTTGATCGTCGTCTTAGTTTCATCAGCCACATTAACATCACTTGTAATAAAGCTATGAGGCTTTTGGGATTTTTATTAAGAGTGTGTCAGCAATTCTCCCACATACACACTTTGGAATTGCTGTATGTTTCTCTGGTACGTAGTGTCTTGGAGTTCTGTTCATCAGTCTGGTCCCCGTGTTTCCAGATTCACATTAATAGCCTGAATAGGGTTGAACGAAAATTTCTGCAACATATAAATTTTAGACTGGGAATACCCAGAGAACATTTGGACTACAATTTTCTTTTAAATTATTTGAATTTATTGCAGATATTAGAGAGAAGAAAATTAACCGATTTAATGACTCTGTTCAAGTTAATACATGGTTTTATTTACTGCCCAGATCTATTGCATAAGATAAATTTTCATGCACCATTGAGAGTTACTCGACAATCCTTACCATTTTATGTTGATGACTCGACCACTACGTATGGTCAGAATTCATCTCTAAAAAGAATTCAGCGTTTGGGAAATGAATTTGCTGGAGGGGTTGACATATTTCACTCATCATTAGTCCAATATAAGTCACATGTGACAGAAGCCATGTTGAGAATCCAAAGGATGTGAATTTGCAAGTGTGAATAAATTGCTGTAATGTTCAGTGATATGGATTCTTCTGTGATGTCATTTTTATTGTTAGCTATGATTAATCCATCTTTTTGTATCCAGTCTTGTCTTGTTATTTTTATTGGTAACTATAATAATTGATGATAGTTTACACGTGTTTTGAATTTTAAATTTCATGTCTGACATTTGATTTGTTTGTGTTGTGGTTTAAATTAAAAAAATTATATTCTGTAATTTTATTTTTAAATTTTAATATCTTTTATATAATTTCTATTACATTGTCTTTTATATGTTTTTATATCATTGAGATTTGAATGTTTTTGTGTTATGTTTTCAATTTTATTGTTGTAGAAATTGTTTAAATATATATATTATGTATCATGTAATAAGGGCTTTTGCCGTAGAATGAATAAATAAATAAATAAATATCTGTAAAGTGGAAAATAGGTGAAATATACGTATACATATACAGATGTGCATATGTGCATGAATATGAAAAACATAGGTTATGAAAACAACAACTATAACATTTCACAATACAATTTTATAAGAAACTCAGGATCCGTATTACGTTACAATACACGATTTGTTCTATACTGGTGATAAAATTAACATTCTTTTCAATTTATCAATATACGTACGTTACATCGATGGATTCCTTTACTACGATTGACGACAAGTTACATTTTAACATGACAAACATATAAAACAAAAGTTACATAATTAAGGAAGTGACACGTTTGACACGTAAATACAATTTAATAGCTATAAATGAAATTATCAGAATTGTAATAATGAGGTTTTAATTGTTACTACGGAGCGCACAAATCTGACGGGAACAGATTTATCAATGAATGAGAATATTAAACGCATTATGCAATTTGCGGTCCACAGGAGTTGATCTCTTTATGGTATAGGTACCTATGAAGTATGAATATAATATGTACCTATTTCATTCACACATTACTTCTTTCTCTTACTACCGATGTCATACTGACAACAACGCATTACTGATCGAGTAAGGGCGATTAATATTATACAGAGAAGAAAAGATACATGTTATTGAATAATAAAAAGGTAAAAATGCCTATAGCGGCATATTTGAAGCATACGAAATTATCATAAAACGCATCAGGGTACTTCAATGGTACCGATGGATTTATCTCTTTGAGACGATTTCAAATCTGTAAAAATCGCTGAGCCAATAAGTGCTTAGTGAGCCAAGATGTGCAAATGAGTCACAATCGGCTGTTATTCGCACAGGGTTTGTGCAACTAAGTGCGGAATGATAAACATATATATATATATATATATATATATATATATATATATATATTCATACAGTTAAACCTGCTATGGCTACTGTTTAAGACCCATGGACCAGCTGAGCACCTGACCATCTTTCACAATTGAAAGAACTCGACTGCTCGCCTATCCTCATTCATTCAATTCCTAGATACCCTTTTACTGTTCATCTTTTTCTGGCAATTATCATATGCATCTTTCTTTCTCTTTTAATTCCTATCTATCATCATGGACTTAAATAACTTTTCTACGATATAAATTTCTAAATTGTAATTTGTTTTCAGGCATTATTTAAATGATGTGAAGAGATGTAACGAAAAGAGAAAAAAGATGGGCGTTACCGACCCTACAAAGGGCCCACAGCCCAGCCTCAGAGTGGCATTATTAAAAACATTTTGGGCTCAGGTCCTATTTTTGGGTTGTATAGCCGCTTTCAACGAGTGTGTGGTCAGGTGAGATGTATTTTATATTCTATTTAATTAGTTTGCATACTATACACTTGTGTATTTGTCTGTGTGGACGTTTGAGAATTAGATTGCTTGATCGAGTGGATTAAATTCTCAAAGATGGTCATGTATTGAGTAAAAGATTGATTGAGGAATATGGAGGAAGTGTATTTATCTGAAAGAACTTAGTTAGATGGAAGAAATCAGTACATAGTGATAATCTCATCACTGCATATTGTCTTAGTATTTTGTATTGATTTGTTAAAATTGTTTTATAATCATGATGTCGAAAAAATATGTAAAGGAAATGAAAGAAGTGTGTATGGATGGAGTGAATTGGTTTTTTGTTTTCTCTGTCGAACCCTACAAGGAATGTGGAGTGAGGGTAAGACACACAATGGATTAAAAATGGAAGATGGAAGTTATCATTAATGTAGTGATAATCTCGCCACTGCATATCATCACATTTTTTCTTATGTAAACTGATTAGTTGATTTTGTTATGTAAATGATGATGTGCAAAAAAAAATAAAAATAAAATCAACATGAGCGTGTCTGGGGAGCGACATCTGTCCTAGATGAGGAAAAAGAAGCAAAAATCAATATTTGTCAAACAAGTAGGTTGCAATCATAACTTTAATGAATCACTTAAATCCACAATATACCTGAGACCTGCCCATGCAACCATGACCCCTCTGGGATAGAAAAGCAGAAAATACTATATGTTAATATTTATAATGTTTTCAGATTAGTTTCTCCCATATTCCTGGGCAAGTTACTGCACTACTTTAGCCCCAGTAGTCAAGTGGATGAGTCCACTCTGTACTCCGATGCGCTGTGGTATGCTGGAGCTATTGTCATCCTGTCGGGAATCAGTGCCATATCTATGAACCACTTCATGGTGGGCTCATTTCATTTGGGAATGAGGGCGAGAGTTGCAGTATGCTCCTTGGTCTATAGAAAGGTATGTTTTGTATTTCTATCTATCTATCTATCCCCTCACATCACATACCTTGCGAGTTAAGACAGAAAGACAAATTGGTATTCTGTCTTCATCGCCTAACTCACTGTTTTTACACTACTTTCGCATACTTCAGATAGACAATGTTTATATTTGGACATAATTTTAATTTCCCACAGTGCTGGTTTTAGTTTCAATTTCTACTTTTGGTGGCGCTAGTTTTATATAAGTTGTATCATATTTAGCTAACTTCATGTTACAAATCTGTACGCCAGAGTGAAACTACACTATCTCAATGGATGCCATTTTTCAACAAAATTATTTATTTATTTATTTATTTATCTAATATACGGCTAATGCCTTTTACAGGATAAAGAGAAAATAATAAAACATTTCACTTAAACTTAAAAGCTATACAAATAATAACTTAATAATAATATACGGTATCTTGCAAACAAAAACAAGTAAAAAATAAATATTAATAAGTGTACATAATAATAATACATAATAAAAATGTAGGTATGCGCTAGGCACACAGTAAGTACAGGCGGCCGCACAGCATACACACACCTCATAACATTGTTTAACTGTATAACACCGAGGGTATACGTATATACTATGCAGGCACACTATACATATATACTATACATGGCTCTACAAGTACAAAATGTATAATATAATAATAAGAAATGAAATATCAATACATATACTATGCATGATAAAACTATTGGCTTAGATGCTAAAATAATAAAATATAATATCACTTAATTTTTATGTTGACAATAATAATTATTAAAACAGACCTGACTCCACTATGAGTACAGTCGATACAATGAGGTACGTCTATCGAATTTGTCTCTAATGTAGAAGTAAATAATAATAACAAAATAAATCGATCATACACAATACACCCATATACATAATATAGGTACAATAATAGTATGTTCAATAACAAAAAAGAAAAAACAGGTACTATCAATTGCCATATTAAATCCACAAAAAGAAATAATCTTTCATGAATGGCAATGCGTTCTTATATTGAAGGATCAATCATATCACAATGTGTTCTCAGAGTCAAATATACATTTCAAAAGCGTCTTAAAAGAAGCAATATCAATATTAAATAAATCCAAGTCTGATAAGAATTCGTTCCCCAATCGATGCAAACGAGGGATGACTGTATGTTTGACGTAATTTGTGGTATAATTGTCACAATAAAAGGTCTCGCGGCTCCTCGTACATCGCCCAGGTACTCTGAAGTTAATTGATTGTAGCAATTCAGGGCTGTCGAAAAAATTATTTACAATTTTGAATAAAAATGTTGTCATTAATTATTCTTCTATTTTCCAGAGTATTGATATTAAGCAGCAATTGCAAACGTTCATAGTCTAGTTCTTCTCGAGGTATTCTTATATTTGCTTCTCACATGCTAGTTAACACAATATTACTCTTAAAAATTATTGTGAATCTATTAATCATATCTCACAGTTTTTTGAAAAATTAGCTATTAATCATATCTCACACTTTTTTGAAAAATTAGCTATTAATCATATCTCACACTTTTTTGAAAAATTAGCTATTAATCATATCTCACAGTTTTTTGAAAAATTAGCTATTAATCATATCTCACACTTTTTTGAAAAATTAGCTATTAATCATATCTCACAGTTTTTTGAAAAATTAGCTATTAATCATATCTCACACTTTTTTGAAAAATTAGCTATTAATCATATCTCACACTTTTTTGAAAAATTAGCTATTAATCATATCTCACACACTCATTTTTTGAAAAATTAGCTATTAATCATATCTCACAGTTTTTTGAAAAATTAGCTATTAATCATATCTCACAGTTTTTTGAAAAATTAGCTATTAATCATATCTCACACTTTTTTGAAAAATTAGCTATTAATCATATCTCACACTTTTTTGAAAAATTAGCTATTAATCATATCTCACACTTTTTTGAAAAATTAGCTATTAATCATATCTCACACTTTTTTGAAAAATTAGCTATTAATCATATCTCACACTTTTTTGAAAAATTAGCTATTAATCATATCTCACACTTTTTTGAAAAATTAGCTATTAATCATATCTCACACACTCATTTTTTGAAAAATTAGCTATTAATCATATCTCACACACTCATTTTTTGAAAAATTAGCTATTAATCATATCTCACACACTCATTTTTTGAAAAATTAGCTATTAATCATATCTCACACTTTTTTGAAAAATTAGCTATTAATCATATCTCACACTTTTTTGAAAAATTAGCTATTAATCATATCTCACACACTCATTTTTTGAAAAATTAGCTATTAATCATATCTCACACACTCATTTTTTGAAAAATTAGCTATTAATCATATCTCACACACTCATTTTTTGAAAAATTAGCTATTAATCATATCTCACACACTCATTTTTTGAAAAATTAGCTATTAATCATATCTCACACTTTTTTGAAAAATTAGCTATTAATCATATCTCACACTTTTTTGAAAAATTAGCTATTAATCATATCTCACACACTCATTTTTTGAAAAATTAGCTATTAATCATATCTCACACACTCATTTTTTGAAAAATTAGCTATTAATCATATCTCACACACTCATTTTTTGAAAAATTAGCTATTAATCATATCTCACACACTCATTTTTTGAAAAATTAGCTATTAATCATATCTCACACACTCATTTTTTGAAAAATTAGCTATTAATCATATCTCACACACTCATTTTTTGAAAAATTAGCTATTAATCATATCTCACACTTTTTTGAAAAATTTCACAATATTGCATTAAAATAGTTTTGTTTTGCTTAAACAAAAATTTGACATATTTTTTTATTTGTGGATATTTCTGAGTATAACTCGTTTTCAAGAGCATGTCGAAAGAAAGAGTGAACGAATGATGGCGGTCAAACTGGCCATGAGTGGACAAACATGTATGAATATTATCTGTGTATACGCCCCACAAATTGGTTGCACCAAGGAAGAGAAGGAAGGATTTTGGAGTGACCTGGATGAACTGATGCAGTCTATGCCGCAAGATGAATCAAAGCTAGTGGCAGGAGATTTTAACGGTCATGTTGGTGAAAAATCTTCCATGTACAGTGTAAACCATGGGGGCTTTGGTTTGGGCAATGAAAACTCACAAGGTGTGGATGCTATGCAGTTTGCTTCAGTTTATGACCTGGCTATAATAAATACATTTTTCAAGAAACGCAAGGAACATTTAATAACTTATAAAAGTGGGGGAGCTAGTACACAAGTGGATTACGTAATGGCAGATAGACGAAGTCTGAAGTACTTTAAAAACTGCAAGACTATTCCTGGAGAATGCCTTACATCACAGCATCGACTACTTGTGTCAAAATTGAAATTGGTAAAGAGTTTAACATCCCCGAGGGAAAGGGTAATAAGGATTCGCTGGCATAAGTTAAAGCAGAGTGAAGGAGATGAGCTGTGCACAGAAATGAAGCGATATATGGCAAAGGACACATCCGAAACTGTGAATGATATGTGGAATGGTTTCGAGGAAACATGTATTGGTCTTGCAAAAAGATGTTTAGGAGTGTCAAAAGGTCCTATCTCGAACAACAGAGAAACTCACTGGTGGAATGAGGAAGTGAAGGAGAAACACGCTCTGAAAAAACAATTATACAAACAATGGCAAAGGACACAAAACGAGGAAGACAAACAGACATATAAACTGGCAAAAAAGGAAGCAAAGAAATCTGTAGCTCAAGCAAGGGCTAGTTCCAACGAAGCCTTTTATGAAGAACTGGAGGATGCAGTGGCGTAGCTAGGGTCATCTGCGCCCGGGGACATGGCACAAAGTCTGCGCCCCTTCTCGGAGCCCCCAAGAAAATTTTGAAAATTTACGATTCTATGGTTAATTTCCGAAGCATCAATCTGGTATTTTAATGAAATAGAATACAGTGATGTGGGTAGAGAAAATTCTCAAAAGAAATTTCTCGTTCCCGAGAAATTTCTCAGAGAATTTCTCCTCTGATAGAAGAGAAATTTCTCTCCATAATTTTCAAATTGCATTATTATGGAATTCTACTACGTGTGCACCGACACAATTAATAAATTTTCAAGTTATTGCGTGTCAAATCAACACACTGATTCAGACTTGATGTCTCAGATTTTCATGATTTTTAATGCAGCAATATATCATAGACTTATGAAAAAATACCAAATTTCAGTTTTGTAGCACAATTATTTTTTAAGTTATTAATTTTTAAAAATCTCAATTTTTATGAAAAAATCTCATGTCTTGGCACCTTTGGATGCCTATAGACTGGCAACCAGTGATGATGTAAACCTGGGAAAGGTCTCGTTTTAAAGCTGTTGAATGTTTGGGGCTTTAATTTGATGTGTCACAGGATAGGGGTAGCGGTTTAAAAAAAATATTTAAAATTAAATTTTCAAAAAGTGGCAATTTTAAAAAATCCAAATATTTTTCAAAAATAGTTTATAATGTCTTTATACATATACCAAAATTCTATTATGGGATCTCAATGATATCAGGAGATACAGGGCTTCAGAAATGCATGCATCGTGAAATTGCATGTATTTCAGGATGCATGCATTTCGGACGTCCTGTATCTCCTGATCCCATTGAGATCCCATGATAAAATTTTGCTATATGTATTAAGACATCATAAACATTTTTTTAGAATTTTTTGGAATTTTAAAATGCCCACTTATTGAAATTTTTTTTTAAATTTTAACCCCTATCTTGTGGCATATCATAGCTTTATTCATATCATAGCTAACCCATTCAACAGCTTTAAAATAAGACCACTCCCAGGTTTATATCATCATTATATTTTGCCAGAGTATACGCATCCAAAGGTGTCAAAACACGCAATATCACGATTCATGCATTTTTTAAACCCTGTATCTCCTGATCCCGTTGTGATCCCATAATAGAATTTTGATATTATATCTATATATAAAAACATTACAAACTATTTTTGAAAGTTTTTTTGGAATTTATAAAATTGCCACTTTTTGGTTTTTTTTTTTAAACATTTACCCCTATCCTGTGGCACATGACATTAAAGCCCCATTCAACAGCTTTAGAACGAGATCTCTCCCAGGTTTTTATCATCACTGGTTGTCAATCTATAGGTATCCAAAGGTGCCAAGACATGAAATTTTTTCATAAAAATTGAAATTTTAAAAATAAACAACTTTAAAAATAATTGTGATACATAGCCGAAATTTGGTATTTTTCATAAGTCTATGATATATTGCTGCATAAAAAAAATCATGAAAATCTGAGACATCAAATCTAAAAATCACCCAAAATTGAATTGACACGGAATGACCCTTCCCAAAAATATTATAACCTTTCTCCCAATACCTGACAACCTCATCGGTCCAAAACTTCATGGTGCTGATTTGGGCCCAAATCAGAGGTTTTAATACTTTTTCCATGTAGGTACCTACCATTTTTTTAAATGGGCATGTGGGGTGTCAAACTTCAAGTTTTTCATTGGGAAGAGGTTTTACTACTTTTTTTCACGTAAAAGTTGCTGTATTTTTTCAATAACTCATGTATGTGTCGGTTATCTGTTTATTTCAACCCGAGCGATGCCGGGTTACAAAAACTAGTAACTAATAAGTGAACAATGAACTTTACTTAAAATCAAAACATCAATTTTCTTTTGTTCCTTTTAAAAACTAGTCTTTAAAGTATATTATTGTAACCCATTACCATATCCGTATTTTAAAAATGAACAATAAAAATTGTATTACCAATTTATTGTATTTGTCTCAAAATACACCATAATTCTCCAAAATTCTCCACTTCGAGAAATTTACCGAGTTTTCCATTGGTGTTTTTTTGCAAGTAAAATAAAATATAATTACCGAAAAATTTGCTAGATTTCAAATATTATTTAATTATTATTTTTATTATTTGGACGTTTTGTGAAAAAAATCCACCTCAAGGGCGCTCTTTGCTAACTAAGGTTGTGTCTGGATTATTCCGTGAGATATCTTGAATAGATAAGTCTTCAGTTGGTTCTTGAAACGAGATATGTCCTGCGTTTCTCTGATCATCTGTGGAAGCCTGTTTCAGACTACAGGTGCAGATATTGCAAAAGCACGTTCCACGTACACTGGTTTCGATGCAGTACTGGTCACCTCCAATTTAGTTGTAGTATCTTGACAAGACCTCAGTGTTGTCTGTCTATGACTTAACGCCTGTCTACCGCAGAGTTCCATGATATATTCTGGGGCCATAGCATGAAGTGCCTTAAATACTGTCAAACACACTTTAAATTCGACTCTCTCCGGACATCTGAGCCAGTGAAGAGATTGAAGGGTGGCAGATATGTGTGAAGAGCGATTCAGTTGATAAATGAAACGTGCAGCCGCATTAAAAACGGACTGAATCCTCTGGAGTTGATATTGTGGCAAATTTGCGAGGATGCCATTGCAGTAATCCAATCGTGATACGACGAATGAGTTAATTATGGTTTTAGCTCCGTCGGTTGATATATTTTTCCTTATGTTCTTGAGCTGCCTTAAAGTATAGAAACCACTACTAACAGTAGATGATATGTGTTTCTCCATCGTAAGGGCGTTATCAAGATGCGCTCCGAGGAACTTTACGTGGTTAGATGGGACTATGTCCACGTTTTGTACACGAATAGGGTCAGCGTTTATGAGATGTTGTCTTCGTGGAGACGCTATCCAGAGAAATTCAGTTTTGGTGGGGTTGATTTTAAGCATATTGTTAGACATCCAGGATGAAATGTCCTTGACCGTGAAAATTAAAACAACAACTTACTTGCTACATTTATATCTAATGACAAATTTATCTCTTTTCAACTAATGTGAAGTATGTAGGTATTATACTATTTTCTTTGCACTCACGTAAAATCCTATATTCGACTCGAAATTATCCAACCTGTTTAATATTTAAAACCAGATGCCACTTTCAGTTATGAAGAATAATATTTGAACCCGAACTGATCTTTGTTATAAAAAAAACGCCATCAGCAATCCTGTATTGTGGATGTGTAATTTTGTTAATGAGTAGAATGGCGCCCCTTAATGGTCAATGGGGGCGCCATAATTGTGTTTGCCAACTGGTTTGTAATGAAGATATTTGTGGGGCTCCAAAAATCAATCTTGCAAACGTATTTGGGATACATTTGTTTACACCAAAATAAAATTAAAAAAATAGTTTTAATACTCATTTTGGCGCCCCCTAATGCGGCGCCCGGGGACACATGTCCCCCCCTGCCCCCCCCTAGCTACGCCACTGGGAGGATGCCAAACATAGCACCGAAATATATAAAATAGCTAAATACCGGAACATGGCCACACAAGACATTAGAAACCCAAAGTATATAAAGAACAAAGAAAAACAAATACTCACTGACTATAAGGATATAATGGAGAGATGGAGAGAGTACTATAGCAAATTGTTAAATGAAGGTTATCCTGTCACACGTAACACAAATGAGAGAATAGCTGAGGGACCAATAGAGAATGTCACGGAAGCGGAGGTAAGAACTGCAATTGCACAAATGGCAAATAAAAAGGCAACAGGACCGGATGAAATACCAGCAGAACTGTGGAAAAGGTTAGATGAAGAGGGAGTGAGTTTCCTAACAAGATTACTGAACAAAATAATAATAGGCCAGAAAATCCCAGATGCTTGGAGACAGAGTTACCTAATCCCATTCTATAAAAACAAAGGTGACTCACAGCTGTGTGAAAATTACAGAGCAATAAAGCTAATAACACACACATTCAAGATTTGGGAAAGAGTAGTAAACAAAAGACTTCAGGATCTCACAAGAGTGACAGAGAACCAATGTGGATTTGTGAGGGGAAAATCTACCACTGATGCCATACAGACAATTAGAATAATCCTTGAAAAATATCAAGAGAAAAAAAATGATCTTCATATGGTATTCATAGATTTAGAGAAGGCTTTTGATAGAGTACCACGCAGACTAATATGGGAAGCACTTAGAAAGCAGAATGTCCCTGAATACTATATAGAGCTCTTGAAAGACATGTATTCCAATATTTACACGAGTGTTAGAAGCCCAGCTGGAGTGAGTGACCCATTTGAAATCAGTGTTGGTGTCCACCAGGGGTCGGCATTGAGTCCTCTACTGTTTAATCTGGTTATGGACTACATAACTGCAGATATACAAAAACCAGCCCCATGGAGTATGCTGTATGCTGATGATGTGGTCTTGATGGATGAGACACCTGAGGGGTTGCAGTGTGTTATGAATAGATGGCAAGAAGCTTTAGAAACGAATGGTCTAAAAATCAGCAGAACAAAGACTGAGTACATGCCATGTTACTTTTCTGGGCAACGACCAACTGAGCCACACATTATGCATGTTCAGAATGAGCCAGTGCCTACAGTCGAATCTTTCAGATACCTCGGCACAATATTGTCCGCAAAGGGTGGTATTGACGATGACATTGCACAGCGCTCAAAGCTTGGATGGATGAAATGGAGATCTGTTTCTGGTGTACTGTGTGACAAGAAAATGCCAATAAAAATTAAGGGTCAGGTGTACAAAACTGTGGTCAGACCAACCATGACTTATTCTTCTGAATGTTGGGCCCTAAAACATAATCACGCCCAGACACTACACACCAATGAAATGAAAATGCTCAGATGGGCTGGTGGTGTAACAAGGATGGATAGGGTGAGAAATGTCCATATCCGTGGTAGTTTCAAAGTCGCTCCCATCGGTGAAAAAATAACCGAAAACCGATTAAGATGGTACGGGCACATCTTGAGACTACCACAGGATAATATGATTAAAAAGACGATGGACGTGGAAGTAGGACCCAGAAGACCAGGCAGACCAGTGACCACCTGGATGTCCACAATTGCCAGGGATATGAAGGAGGCAAAGTTGCGCGCGGAGGATGCAGGGGACCGCAAAACTTGGAAGATGAGGACTAGGAGAGCCGACCCCAAGTAAATGGGATAAAGGCGAGGGCGAAGAAGAAGATAACTCGTTTTCAAGACAGATGAATATGTCATTTAAAAGAGCATAACAAGGACTACAATACTATATTATTATAAGTCACTTTGGACAAAATTCCACATGGTGTAGTTTTTACTCCCACGTACAGATTGATGTACATAAGCATATAAAATTACAGAGGCCTATGTACATATTCTCTCTTTTATATATTTTCTATTAATATGTTCTCTTTTTTTCGTCATTCTCTCTCTCTCTCAACATTTTCATACCATTTTTTTTGAGCGACTTTCTTAAAATTATTCTCTATCACTTTCGTACCATTGATTGAGTTGACATTTATTTTGTAAAACTCCATGTTTGTATATGGAAGAAAACACAATTGGTTTTAATTTTTTTCATATTTATTGAAAAGTGACCTGGTTTCGACTAATAAAGTCATTGTCAAACTAATAAATATTAAGTAAAACTAAAACCGATTGTGTTTTCTTCCATATATACACTTTTTTACCCTTCTTCTCAACAATTTTTCTACATTTTTTTTAATCAAAAACTCTTTATTTCAGTCTCTTCGCCTGTCACACAACGCACTAGGCGAGTCTGCACCTGGAAAAGTTGTAAATCTACTATCCAACGACGTGAATCGCTTCGACATTGCATCCATCTTTCTTCACTATTTATGGGTCGCTCCTCTCGTGGGTATCATTGTCATGTACCTGCTATGGATTGAGATTGGAGTATCGGGTATTCTCGGTTTCTTAGTCGTCTTCACCGTCATGCCTATACAAGGTAAGATCAAGAATTTTTGCATATATATACCATCACGCCATCTTTTATGAGTGGGTAGCCGATGGACTTACTACTGCATATAATCAACATGCAGTATAAAAATGGAGACATTCAGGAGAAGTGGCATAACTCGTGTACTGTTGAACTGATGATATTGAGTGTCCTATTCATGATACTTTGCAAATACTTGCCTCTTTCCGAATACTCAAGAGTTTATAGAAATAAGTTGAAAACTTATAGATCGTTAAAATCATGTGATGTTTCCTATAGATTTATTATATTGTATGGAAAGTACACAAGCAGTTAGAGTCTGGTGAGAGTAGTTCGCATTGTATTTAGCAATACTTTATAATCTGTGATTTTCAGGCGGCATTTAGTATTTTTTTTACAATATTTATTTCTAGATAATGATAAACACACCGAATGACTGATGACTGACAGTTAATTAATGGTTAAGTTGGTAATATTTCTATGGTTAATAGAGCTTGATGACGTCATCCTAAAATGGTCTAATCTGTGCTGCGGTCTTTTTAGAACCTAAAATTTGAAATTGTGTTATCTTTAATTATTGATGTATAATGTCTGTGCTTTCAACTATATTCTGTTGTCACTTTTCAGCATATACTGGCAAGCTTTCAGCCAAATTTCGTCTCCAGACAGCCATGAAGACTGACGAGAGAGTGAGGTTTATGGGAGAGATCATCGCCGGGATCCAGGTGATCAAGATGTACGCCTGGGAGAAGCCATTCCAGGCTCTCATCACATTTTCTAGAAAGTGAGTAGGTACATTTCATTTTTCATTCGTTCATCTTATGTTCGCTCACCACTTGATGATGTTTTACGAATACATATCTGCTTTTAACAAAACGCTTGAAAACTTACAGAAAAGACTGAGAGGACCTATTCTTTTGTAGGAATTTATCAAATTTATGTGAACACATCTAAACTTTGATTGTTTTGAATTATTTTTATGTAAATATGTAGTATTTTACCTGGAGAATAAGAATCCAGTGAAACTTTGTGAATTTTTTAAGCACAAAAGTAATAATTTGCATTTATCATACGCGTTTCACACAAGTACATAAATTTTTATGTTTGACTGATTTGTAGGTTAGGTTAGAGTTAGTCTGGTGTTTTTTTTTAAATGTAAAAGCACATTTATTGATAATCATTTCATTATCATATCATTTCTTGAGTGAAAAACTATATACCTAATTACATGAATACAACTAGAAAATTGTAACATCTTCACACATGTAACATCTTCAATTCAGTAGTGACTATTTATATAGTGGATTACACAGTATAATGGATTACCCAACTAGGTGAGGCCTGTTCTAGGCAATCCAATAATACAGTTTATGAATACATGTTCAAAAAAATAATACAGTTTACAATAATAGTTTTTTTAAAAAACTTCACCTCTCCTTAATATTTACTTACCTTTTTGTATATTGCCTATATTAAAATTCTTTGCAGGTTAGAAATAAAAGTAATTCGTAAGAATTCCTACGTTCGTGCTGTGTACATGACATTTCTCATGGTGACAACTCGATTGGCTCAGTTTGCTGTCATGGCTTCTATGATGTTCCTGGGATATAAACTCACTTCCTCAAAGGTAAGAGAAACCAGCCTCCTCCATTCCGAGCGTTTTTCCGCCTATTGTATCCTCTTTCCCCATGAAACGCTCTGATGTTGTATTGTGAAATTAGGTTATCCGGTGATAGAAGAATTTCTTTGGACAGGTTTATTATAAATATATTGGATGTCTCAGTAAGAGTGCACTTTTTAAATTTAGTGTATTTTTTTTTTCGTGCAAGTGGCAACACTGAAATTTGGCAGTTGTCACCTGTGTTTATTCTGATTATTAAAAATGGTGCTCTTAACAAAAGAACAAGGCATTATAATTGTAAAAACTTATTACAAAAATGGGGAAAGTTACGCTGAGAACGCTCACAGACTTCACGAAATTTTAACATCAATAACATAAAATTCTGATGTTTACTGGCCATCAAGATCATGCGATTTAACGCCGTGTGATTTTTTTCTTTGGGGTTTTGTGAAACCTCGGGTTTATGCGAATAAACCAAAAACAATCCCTGAGCTCAAATCCAAGATCCAACGTGTCATCGGTGAGATACAGCCACATCTCTGTGAAAAAGTCATGGCAAATTTCATGAAAAGAGTAATGGCCTGTTATCAGAGCCGTGGGGGTCATTTGCCGGATATTTTATTCCATACTTAATCGGAACATGTCTTCTTTACTACCAATAAAAATATCACAACTCTCTCCAAAAATACATGTTTTTATTTGAAAATGAAAAAGTTCATTATTTAGTCAATCATACTTAGTGATGTGAGAAGAGAAAATTCTCCAAAGAAATTTCTCGAGAACGAGAAATTTCTCCGAGAATTTCTCCTCTGATGGAAGAGAAATTTCTCTCCATAATTTTTCTTAGTGTTATTATGATCTTTCACCCAGTACACTTCGCAGCCAACCTGATTGATCCAAAAGTTTGTGGGGCTGATTAAGGCCCAAATCAGAGGTTATTAACACTTTTTTCCATGTACGTACCTGCAATTTTTTTTTAACTTAAATATGGGCATGTGGGGTGTCAAACATCAAGATTTTTTATAATAATTATTTGTTTCCATAATTAATTGTAGCCATAGTAATTGGTGATAAATTGTCTCAACAATTGTACATTGTTATTGATTGATTGAATAAAGTATTTATTATTATTATACCTACTGTTAAATAAAAAATAAAAAAAATTCTCCGAAAATTCTATAAAAAAAAATTCTCAAAAATTAAAAAATTATAGGTAAATTTCTTGAAAAATTTTTTCTTGAGAATAACCAACAACACTATTTAACTCACCTTAATTTAACTCACCATACAAATTTTATTTGTAAGTGAGCACTGATGATGTTAATATAACGAAAGATCTTTGCTAAAATATTTAAAATAAATAACAAGTGAAAGTAAACAGTGTTTTTGATTTTATTTTTATAACAAAATTTATTAAATTTTATTTATCAATGTTTCTCTGTTGGTGCCATAAATTTATTACTTAAGCATTTTTAGTCATTGTCATTGTAATAGGCCTGTGCCGTGTGTATTTATAAATAAATAAATGTGCAATTTCTTCCAGTTAACCTTAACCTTTATGGAGCAGGTAGTGAAAACCAAACACTAGATGTGCCAATTTGTCTTCTGTTCCGCAAACAAAATAGGAAAAGAATTTAAATGCACACATTAAAATTCCGTTCTTCTTGTTGTTTCAGATTTTCGTGATTGCGACATACTTCAGTATCTTATCCAGTATAATCTCCTCTATGTTTGTACGTGCCATTGCTGAAATAGCAGAAGCTTACGTTGCGTTGAACCGCCTGCAAAAATACTTGTCGCTAGACGAAATCGAGAACCCAAAAGCCATCATGAACGGGAATTCAGTTGATATGAAATCACTGAAATCTAGCAAAGACCATTTTGAAATGAACGGTGTGAATAAGATACAACATGATGATAATAATATAATACCCTCTACGGAGTCTGGCAGCTCGAAGAAAGGAGCGGTAATGAGCGATAAAAGATATGTTTTGAAGATTAATAATGCTGACGCTAAATGGGGCAGCGATAAGCCCGAGTTAACGCTTAGTATAGATCATTTGGAAGTTAAGAAAGGAAAGCTTATTGGTGTGATTGGACCTGTGGGCGCTGGAAAGGTATTAAATTATTCTATATCTATATATTATTTCGATTCATAGGTTCATACCATCATGGTATCCCACAAGTGGCATAGCCAGTGGACCAACTGCATGTAATAAACTTGCAAGTCGTCCTCTCCATGCGAATAAATGTTAAGATATTCGGAATGGTTGGCATACCTCAATGCTGAATTTAAGGTATCTCTATCTCGCAATGTTTGGCCAACCATTCTTCTCAGCAATCCCGTTTTCATCACATTTATTCCACTTCCTACCTCCTTTTTCACTCGGCTTAATTCTAATACACCGTAAGTAATTTTTTCGATTTCAAATTTATGGTGGATTCATGTTCCGTTTACAGTAATACAAATCTTTTTTTTCTTCTTAAATTTGTCAATTTTATAAGATGTTTTGAGTGGAATTATAAACTGCGTAGTAAATAACCAAATTTAATCCAAACAATGATTAAAAAAAGTTTTTTGTGCTCCCTGTTAAATTAGATGTAACTGACTTACGGTGTGCTAGAATTAAGCCGACATTATGTCCATGTTTCATTTGCATACATAAATGTCGGCATCAAAATAATGTTGTGTCATATTTAGCTATAATCATGATAGTTTAGTCATATTAGAACCATACTTATTATTAACAATGTATTGTACCACGGTATGCCCCTCTTTTCTAACAAATCTTATATTTTTTTTTTAAGAGTTCTCTCCTGCAAGCGATCTTGACTGAACTACCCCTTCTAAGTGGCACTTTGGAAGCGAATGGGGTCATATCATATGCTTGCCAAGAGCCTTGGGTGTTTGGGGGGTCTGTAAGACAGAATATACTCTTTGGACAGGCCTACGAGAAGCAAAGATACAATGAAGTGGTGAGGGTGTGTGCTTTACGGAGAGACTTTGAACAGCTGCCATTTGGAGATCAGACTTTAGTCGGAGAAAGGGGGGCCTCGTTGTCTGGTGGACAGAAGGCTAGGATTAACTTAGCAAGGTATATATAATAAATTAATTAATTCATGTAACGTCAAATATATAGAGCCATTAAAATATACAATGTATTAACAATATGTCTTAATGCAGAATTTTTCATTTATTTCCTTACGGTTGGTTCCAATAATCTGCCTATCCAATACTATCAGTTAAAATCTAATATATATAATATTCATTCATTCATTGCCCTCAACGCTCCTCTCGGGAGCACGGGGCAGAAACCAGCCTCCTCCATTCAGAGCGTCTCTGTGCCAATTGCGTCACCTCTTTCCACAACATTCCTTGCGCTCTGATGTCGTTGTCATAGGAACGGTGTATTATGAAAGAGGGACATTGCACATTCTAACATAGACCTAGATTAAAGGTAATCTCTTAATTTTTTGCAATATATAATATAGGTTCGATCCCAGGTGCCGGCAAACTCCCCTTTCACGACACAAGCTTTTAGCTTACTGTGAAAGGTGTATAAGGTTGTATTTGAAAAAACGGTTAAGGTTGTACTAAAAAAAAAAAAATGTAAAGTTTTTACTGACAGTGATTCATAGACAGATTATTGGAACCAATATTGAGCCAATCACAATCTCTGACCAACCCATCAACTCAATGCCTCAGCAGCACTCCTAGAAACCTCAAAAATTACTAAATTAATCCAAAAACATCTCAAGAATCTACCGACCAGAATCAGAATGTCAGGAGCAACTCCGAAATGTGACTGAGTCATCAATTTAAAGACTTTGATTGTTAATGTTTTAACATTTCTTCTCAACGTACTCCAATCCATTTGTGATGATGATAATTTCATTAATGATGGCCTTCTCCATCTTTTTGTTTATTGTCTTTTGGCTACTGGCCACCTTAATATGTTGGACACCTAGTCTGAAGTTTGCTAACATTTCAAATTTTTTATTGGCTCATTTTCAAATGCGTTTTTCTTTTATTTTTATTTTAGAGCCGTCTATCGCCAAGCAGACTTATATCTCCTGGACGATCCCTTGTCCGCCGTGGATGCCCATGTCGGCAGGACCCTATTTGAGCAGTGTATCCTCTCACATCTCAGACACCGTACCAGAATCCTGGTCACTCATCAGCTGCACTATCTTAAGGATGCTGATCATATTGTGGTGCTGAAGGATGTAAGAAAATAAATAGTTATATCTATCTAAATTTACCACTTTGGCATTTTCCACAAGTGGGGTAGCCAGTGGAATAATTCTGTATAGACCTTAGCCTTAAGCTGAATAGAAGTGTGTTTGCCCAGAATTCACATAAACACATTTTAAGTAACAGAGTTGTAGATGCTTGGAATGGGCTGCCTCCATATTTGGTTGTTGTTGGGAGTGTAAATTCTTTTAAGAATGGACTTGACAGATTGCGGTAACCTTTGCAGTTACAGTCCATTGGATTTGTCTGCAACGAGTTTGGACTTTCATCTCCATTCCTCCCTATTTTCTTCTTGGTCAGCTTCTACCATTGCTATATCGTCCCTCTTCTGACTAACAGTCGTATCTGCTAAAATGTAAATTGTTCAGGAGAGCGTTTTTAGTGTTTTGCCGTGCATATTTTCGTCTCTCCTAGTTATATGATACAGTGTAAATATATTGCATTATTTTATTTGTACTCTTATATATCTCAGAATCATTTTTGTGATGAAATTTTGAGGAATTTGTAGATACGACAACACATTTTATTTAGAGTAATTCGAAAATATGACAAAAAATCAGAAAGCTGTTCCAGGATAATGGTAACAGTTACAGGTGTGATCTTCAGTGAGAACATGCAGGGCACATTGGTGATCATAACTCGATTTCGCCAAAAATGTCAGATACGACAGTTAGTCAGAAGAGGGACGAAATATGTTATATCAATTAATAAATTAATGTTTTTCTCAGGGTAAAATAGAAATGCAGGGAACATACCAAGATTTGACAATGAGCACCATACAATATGCACAGTTGTTGTCTCCACCTGCCTCAGATGGCACAGAAGATACTGATAAGTCAGACAAAGATGAAGGGACGACACATGCGGGGCGTAGAGAGAGGTTAGGCAGCAGATCACTGAAGGTTAGACGCAGTTCTACCAGAAAGGCCAGCTATGCATCAGTTAGACACAGGGTAATCTTTTTGTCTTTTTTAATGATCCTCTCAAAAACCACAAGGCAGAAACAAATCCGTTCTATTTATAAAATGCAATTTTGTACCAATTCTATTATCTTTTTTGTGGCTAACGGAACTTTACGCAAGCTCTTGAAAGCCGACTAATTTGAATATACATTTGAACAGAAATAATCTACAAATTACGAGACTATAAACAGTGCATTATCCTACTCAACTTGTTTACTACACTAAGCCCCCACAAGGTTGTCATTTATAATAAAAGTTAGGATAAAAATAAAAAACAATACAACAAAAACACTAAATTAATATGCATAAAAAACACTCGAAGCAAACAATGCAGGCACACATGCATGTAGTTGAAAGTTTTGTGGACAGACCCAGTCAGGTTATGTCTTCACTCTTTTGAGAAAGTCTTTTTGCTGATGTTAACACATGGATATGATTGTGAATTGCACCTTAATAATTTTCTATGTTATTGATCCACAATCTATTTATTGTCTATGATTGCATCTATATAAACCGTGGGAATCTATGAATTCTCTCTGTTCTGTTCTGTTTGATCTGTCATATTCATTGTGAAATAAAGGTACGCTCTCTCTCCGATTTTACGTGTGTTTTATCTCAAATACCTGATCACATTTTCTAAGATAAAAGTTGCTGGCCAACATTTTAAAATTTGTACTCCTTTAATGGTTAAGATTTGAATCAAATCTTTTCCTTCCAACTAATACTAATTTTTATTTTCTTCAAGCTGATTCAATAAGTTCAACCTAACCATTGTTAAAAATTCATCTTTCAGACTGATTCAGTAAGTTCATCTGTAGTTGACTTGAACAACTTGACCATGTCCGCCGGATCTTCGTCTGATGAAGAAGACGATCCTCAAGATAAGAAAGAGGAGCACAAGGAACAGACTGCAGTAGCTGAAGCATCATCTCGGTCAGCCGTTAAGGGCAATATCCTATTCCAATACTTCAAAGCAGGCTCTAATTATTTCGTCCTATTGTTTGTCGGTTTTGGGTTTATCTTAACCCAAATTATGGTGGTACTTGCAGATTTCTGGGTGTCTTATTGGTAAGAATATTTTTTTTCTTGTTAGTTTATTTTTTAAAGATATACCGGATTTTTGTTATAAACCCAAATACAATTTTATATGCCTTTAATATGTGTATTTTTTACTAAGGAAATGAGATTTTGTGTAGTGACAATGTTTCAAACCACATTAATCTAAAATTTATGTATATATTGATTGTGTTTAACCGCCTTACCTACTTGAACGAGCGTGTCTCGGGCCTACAAGACGCACCGTAGCGCGATAGAACGAGACACGCTCGTCCATACAAAAAATAATTCGTACACAAAACTACAACCCGAGCGATACTAGCGCAGTATCTTGTATCTACCTGTTACGTACTTACTTCTTTATTTAGTCTGTTTGATTTATAGGTACTTACCTACTTACTGTATAGTATGACGTAGTACGGAAGTCAGTGGTTCTAAATTTGTGGTTTTCACATAATATTTTCACATTGGTATTAGTACAACTACCAATATTTTTATGATTGCCAACGAAAAAAAGGTGATTATTTTTTGCCCACTTCTTGGAAATTTACCTGCAGGTAGAGGGCGGTTAAAACTAGTGTCTCTTTATAATTTTTTTAGTAATCAATGTGCAATTAAGAATGAATAAAAATATATTCAGATTAAGAAATAAAATGAGGCTTGCCACCCATCATGCCGCGTCAAAGTGGGTGAAGGGCACAAAGAGGAGAGCGGAATGCAGGGTGGGAGTTTTGAATGTGAGAGGAGGGATGGTGAGAAAGACGGACGAAATTTTAGAGATGAAGGGTGTGAGGAAACGCGGGCGTCCGAGAACCACGTGGCTTGATCACGTGGATCAAATTCTCAAGGACGGCCGCGTGTTGAGTAAGAGGAACCGACGTGCGTGTATGAGGAACTGTATGAATGTGGAGGAAGCGAAGGAAGTGTGTAAAGATAGATCTGTTTGGCGTTCCGTTCTCTCTGCCTACCCCACTTGGGACACGGCGTGAGGGTATAGTATAGTATAGTATAGTAAAAAATAATCATAAATTTAATTTCCAGGACTTCTCAAGAGGAACTTCGTGACTACTTGACATCACTAAACACGACGGCATCGACTTTGTACGCAAATTACAATAATTCACCAGTGATGGAAAGTTTAATAGAAAGTACTACCGATTATTCCGTGGATTTAAGTGAGCTCTTCACCATGGATTACAACGACAGCGATATGTTTGCGAAACAAGTCTTACCAGACAATTTACCATCGCTAGACGATCTTCTATCTTCCCAAACGTGCATGTATATTCACGGTTCTATCGTATTAATACTTTTAGTCGTAACGTTGATTAGATCATTTACTTACTATAATTCTGCGATGGTTTCTTCGCAAAATTTGCATGATACCATGTTTCGCGGCGTCGTAAGATCGCCGATGCTTTTTTTCAATACAAATCCGTCCGGAAGGATCATGAATAGATTCGCTAAAGATATGGGAGCGGTGGATGAAGCCTTGCCAAAAGCGATTCTGGACGCCGGGCAGATTTTATTAAACATGGTTGGATCAATATTCTTAGCGTGTTTCGTCAACTATTATTTTCTCATTCCGATCATCATTATTGGAAGTTTGTTTTTGTTAGTTCGAAATATTTATTTGAAGACTTCGAAGAATATTAAAAGAATGGAAGGCATCGCTCGTAGTCCTGTTTTTACTCATCTTAATGCTACGCTCTCCGGACTGTCGACCATACGAGCGTTTTGTGCGCAAGATTTGTTAAAATCAGAGTTTGATTACTATCAAGATGTCCATACTTCTGCTTGGTACATGTTTATTACGACAAGCTCTGCATTTGGTTTACTTCTGGATGTCATGTGTCTTAGTTTCATTGGAATTGTTACATTCAGTTTTCTGTTGTTTGATATGGGATTAATGAGCGATAGAGTCGGTCTTGCCATTACACAATGCACTTCGCTAACGTTTATGGTACAATGGGGCATTAGGCAATCGGCAGAAGTTGCCAATCAATTGATGGCTGTGGAGAGAGTAGTAGAATACAGAAATTTAGCGCCTGAGAATGGCATTGAACCTGACGAAATTGACAGAGCTTGTAAAACACCAGAAGCGAAAGCAGTTATGGCGGTTAAATTGAAAAAACCACCACGAGATTGGCCTGAATATGGTCATATCGTTTTTGCTAATTTATCATTAAGATATTCAGACGAACCAAAGAGTTCATATGTTTTAAAGAATCTCGTTTGTGAGTTTCAACCCCATGAAAAAATCGGTATTGTCGGACGAACTGGTGCAGGAAAATCTTCTTTAATATCTGCACTATTCAGATTAGCGTACAACGATGGTTCTATAATTATAGATAAAGTTGATACCAAAGAAATCTCCCTGACAGATTTGAGAAAGAAGATCTCTATTATTCCTCAAGATCCTGTTTTATTCTCTGGAACTCTGCGACGTAATTTGGATCCTTTCGAAGAGTATGCTGACGCTGCGCTGTGGAAAGCTTTAGAGGAAGTTGAATTGAAAGACGCGATTACTGGACCGGCGGGATTAGAGAGTAAAGTCTCCGATAGTGGTGCTAATTTCAGTGTGGGTCAGAGACAGTTAGTTTGTTTGGCCCGAGCTTTGTTAAGAAATAATCGTATTTTAATGTTAGACGAAGCAACGGCAAACGTTGATCCGCATACAGATGGTTTGATACAAAAAACAATCAGAGAAAAGTTTGCCGAGTGTACAGTTCTCACAGTAGCACATCGTCTTAATACGATCATGGATTCCGATCGAGTCATGGTGATGGATCACGGACAAATGGTCGAATTGGATCATCCTTATAAATTGTTGCAGAAGAAAGATAGCTTCCTTTCGCGAATGGCAGCAGAAACTGGGAAGCAGAATGTTGCAACGCTTTTTGAAATTGCGAAAGAAAGTTATTTGGCTAAACATCCATTGGGTGATATTAAAATGATCGATGATGATGACTAGTGAACATATACTTATATTAAATAAAGGTTATTTACTCCGATCGATTTTACTCAAATTGATCATAAGTTATTTCGAGCTAATTTTTGTTATATTTGATTGTTGTTGTACTTATAATATACCTACTTTGATTGAACTTATGTTAATTTATTCTAATTGATCAACTTATTTATTTGTTATGTCTTTATTAGGTACTTAATAATATATGTTTGTTAACTGTTTTATTTTTATGTGGTACAATCAATTGAAATTTTTTTTTTTATTAACTTATCTTGATCGACTGAGTAATTTTCAGTCAATCTCGATAAATTTCATCTAGTTGTATTTTTCATCCTGTACTGATGTCTTTTATAGTGTTAATATTTTATAATTTTTGAGATTGATCAAAAGTTTTAAAAGAATTATATTTTTATTTTTTCTGACAGATCTTTGATCAAGTGTTTCTATACCATCTAACTGTGTTTGTAATATATTTATTGTAAAAGTCCTGAGTCGACTGTAAAATTCTTAATATTTTATGATAACTGATCGAGTGGCTGTTATGTAAACCACCATTATAAGTATTTGTAATAATATGATTGGCTAGTTTTGTAAACCAACGATTTTTCAATATTTGTTAAGTTGGTTAACTTCTTAAGTACCATTCACATTGTTTCACTTTGGATGATCATCCAGAGTGTCAGGGTCAAAGCTGTTCATCAAAAGTGAACACGTCTATTCACACTTATTCATCCTATGCTTTCACTGTCATGTCAACACTCACGATCATGTTGTATGTAGTTGGACGTATTTTCATAAAAAAATAATTAAATGAAAAATAACAGTTAGTCAAAATTAAATTGAAAAAATTCTCATAAGTTGTTCATTTTGTTTATGATTCTGACATTCAATACTAATGCATAGAGAATAAGACAAATAATAGGAAAAAACTTGTTTATGGTCGTTTCAGTGAAAGGACCTTTCATCAAGTGGAGAAAGTAACGTGAATGGTGGAGATGAAATTTGTATGACTGAAATTAAGAATGCTTTGAAAAGAGCCAAGTGCGGTAAGGCGGTTGGGTATGATTGTGTTTCAACTGAGCTCATCAAGTCTGGTGGATCGAAGACCCTCACATGGTGCCTAGAGCTATTCAACACTTGTTGGAGAGAAGGCACTACTCCGGAGGACTGGAGGAAAGCCATCATCTGTCCGCTGTATAAGGGGAAAGGTCCTAGGCTTGAGTGCGGAAGCTATCGGGCTATTAGCTTGCTGAGCTCAGTAGGTAAACTGTACGGAAGAATTTTGATTGAGAGAGTGCGAAAGACTACTGAGTGTAAGGTATGGGATGCGCAAGGAGCTTTTTTAAATGGTAGAGGGTGTGCCGATCAGATCTTTTCCCTAAGGATGATCGTAGAAAAGTTTTTGGGTAAACACCAGAAGCTTTTTTGCGCGTTTGTTGACTTGGAGAAGGCATATGATCGTGTGGACCGAGAAAGACTGTGGCGCGTGCTGTCGGAGTATGGAGTGAGTACACAGTTGATACGCGCAATATCTTCACTTTACGTAGGGAGTTCCGCTTGTGTGAGGGTAAACAATACCCTCACTAACTGGTTTACCCTCACTAAAGGAGTGAAGCAAGGTTGTGTTATGTCTCCGTGGCTATTCAATCTATTTTTTGACTTCTGTATGCGACCTTTGAAAGGGATGAATGTAGGTGTTGAACTGAATGGAAATCGAGTGAATGCTTTGATGTATGCAGACGATTTAGTCTTAATGGCTGAGAATGAAAGTGATTTACAAGACATTGTGTCGTGTGTGTATGATAGCTGTAGTGCAAATGGGTTAAAAATGAATGTCGCGAAGATGAAAGTAATGGTGTTTGAAAGAGAGAGTGAAAGAACGGTATGTGAAATAAAGGTTGACGATGAATGTTTAGAGCAAGTGAATGAGTATGTTTATTTGGGAAGTCTGTTTGCGAGGGATGGAAGATTTGATAAGGACATTGAAAGAAGAATAGTCGCCGGTGCTAGAGTGAATGGTGCACTTCGACCCATTGTTAGCAATAGCAGTGTGTCGAACATGGCAAAAATGCTAGTGCACAATACCATTCTGGTACCGACACTTATGTATGCAAGCGAAACTTGGACGTGGTTGAAAAAGGATGAGAGTGGAATAAATGCTGTGGAGATGCGTTCACTGAGAAGAATGGTTGGTAAAACGTTGCGAGATAGAGTGAAGAATGAGGATATCAGGAGAATGAGCGGATGTGAGAGGAGTGTTGTGGACAGAATGCGTGTAAACAAGTTGAGATGGTTTGGACATGTTGAGCGAATGCAAGATGAAAGGATGACGAAGAGGATGTATTTATCTGAAAGAAGGGGTTTGAGGAAGCGTGGACGTCCAAGAACCACGTGGCTTGATCACGTGGACCAAATTCTTAAGGACGGACGCGTGCTGAGTAAGAGAAATCAGCGTACATGTATGAGAAACTGGATGAATGTAGAGGAAGCGAAAGAAGTATGTAAGGATAGATCTATATGGCGTTCCGTTCTCTCTGCCTACCCCTCCTGGGACATGGCGTGAGGGTATAGTATAGTAGTAGTACCTTTCATCAAAATTATATCGGATGGCAATCGCTTTCTTCCATCATCGCTAGTGATCACTGTTGATGAAACGTCTATTCACACCTTTTTAATTTGGAGGATCATCCAGAGTGATCACTCAAAGTGAACAAGTGTGAATACCCCTTTACATAAAGAAAGTGATATTTTCTTCTTGAGTCCTCAAATAATAAACTCAAAAAATAAGTAAATATTTTATATATAATAATAATAATAATAATAACAGTTTATTAAACACAATATCATTTTACAATAATCGAACAATAACACAATACATTTATTTTCCTAATACAATTACTCCCCAAAATTGAGCGTAGCTCGTGCTTATGAAACATATTATTTCTTAGAGTTGTTTGACCGTCATGGTGCCTTTAGATTTCACTCATAATATCTCATGATATAACTGTTTTGAATTATTGGCTTATGAAACTGTGCAATCGATTTAAGAATGGCTACTTTTTATTTGATTTGATCGTTCTACTACTAAAAGTATTAGATAATTATTTTTAGCTACTATTATTCTTCATTTAAAGTTGATCAATACAATTACTTTCATTGAATCAAATAATCAGTCGACCAGATAATATTATAGGTATAGTGAAGTTTACTCAATTTTTTTGTAAGTAATACTTATTACTTCACTGGCATCCTTGAGACGGTCTAGGGCAGTGGTTCTTAACCTGGGTTCGATCGAGCCCCAGGGGTTCGTTGAGTCAGTCTTGGGGGTTCGGTGAAAATCATTTGAAAGGCAAAATAGTTTTGCGAGATGGAAAATGAAAAAAACTACTCCGATAATTGATTAATTAATATGTTTCATGTTTTGATTTAACCATTAAAATTTAATGTTTTGACCTTTGTTTTTTATTTTTTTTTCATTTTGTACACCTATATATAAATATACACCATGTTTTGAATTTGTAAAAATCTAATTATATTTTTCAAATAGGAGGGGTTCGGTGAATACATTTATGTAACTGGTGGGGTTCGGTACCCCCAAAAAGGTTAAGAACCACTGGTCTAGGGACTGTAAAACGGCGTCATAAATAAAATAAAATCATCCAAAATCATCATCATCATTAATATTTATTCAAATCCATTACGATCAATATTCTTAGATTTAAGTTCCTATATTTTTTAATTTACTAAATAACCTACTTATGTCCAATCAAAACACCATTTATATTTTTTGAACTATTTCACATCACTTGTACTTATTTTCAAAGGATACTTAACTATCTATATTTTGATGTGTGCATTTTAAGAGCTGTTTTTGATTGTTTTGTTTAAATTTTGCGGTCAGTTACTTTGCACGCCTCTGTCGTGTTTTTGAAATATGTACTTTTACGAAAACCGTCGATAGATATATTGTGAATTATATCAATGTGGTGTTTGGGCCGTCGTACATATCGTCCCTCTTCTGACTAACTGTCGTATCTGTCATTTTTGGCGAAATCGAGTTATGATCACCAATGTGTACTTATATGTGCCCTGCATGTTCTCACTGAAGATCACACCTGTAACTGTTACTGTTACCCTGCAATAGCTTTCTGATTTGTTGTCGTATTTACAAATTATTCTAAATAAAATGTGTTGTATCTACTAATTCCTCAAAATTTTATCACAAAAATGATTCTGAGATATATAAGAATGGGTACATATAAAATAATGTAATATATTTACACTGTATCATATAATTAGGAGATACGAAAATATGCACGGCAAAACACAAAAAACGCTCTCCTGAACAATTTACATTTAGGCAGATACGACTGTTATTCAGAAGAGGGACGATATGTAAGTATAAGAACTCAGGTTTTCAAAATAACTTTTACATACCGTATTTCAGAATATTATAATTCCTAGTTGTTGGTTTATGAAATTAGTCGATTGATATTATGTAATTTTGAGTTATTGCTTTGTTTCTCTCTTTCAAATGGTTGGCTGAACGTTGCTCTGAAACAAGTTCGTCATTTGACAAAACACTGTTTGTATTATGTGAAAATATTGTGTTATTATTTGTTCTGTCAATAAAGTTTTACTTAATTTTCAAGTCTGGACTTTAGACATTGCCACTCCAGTATGCAGCGACGTATATCGTTTTGTCATTTGCCATCATTAGGTCATTCTCATTACACGCATTCCGTATTAGCGGGCATTGCGGTAAGCGAGAATCACTCTGTGTTCTCCGCATCCCACCGCAAAAAGTCCCACCTCTGCTGGTTACTTAATAAAGTTTTATTATTATTATTACTTTTGATTGGCAAAATACATAATATAGATCCTTCAGTTTAATTAAAGCCTAGAACATGAAATTATAATATTCCGGAATACAGCTTGTCAAAAATTTCATAGATAATTACCATAGATCAAAACCACTAATAAATAATATACTGTGTAAATTTAACACATGAAATTACCATATAAGGCTTAGAAAAGACAAGTTTCATGTGTTAAATTTACATATGTGACCTCATACAATGTGCTTTATGAATATTGAATGTTATAAGTCTATGAAACTAGATGATTGGTGTATAACACTCATTTTATACAAAATATGACTTACGCACCTTTGCCAAAGACATGATATGTAGATAACAAGACTTTGCACTCTTATAAAAAATGTGTCTTCTGGGATAGTAATTGTTAGGCTGCTGGCGTTTCTTTCTTCTATGATTTACATTCGATTCCGCTTAATTGGGACATATCGGGACTTGGGCATTTTGTCCCAATTAAGCGGCTGTCCCAATTAAGCGAAGTTCACATTTTTTTCATTAATTATTTGGTTTTGGCAACTAAGGCCATTAACCAGTAATACACACATAAAATAACAATTCATATTTTTTTTCAATAATTTTATTTTATAAGCTCTTGGAAACTGTAAATTACATATAGGTAATATAAATTATCATATAAATTACAAATATGTAATATAAACTTTTAATAAAAAAAAAAAACTAATTTAATTAATAAATGGGTAGGTACACACAATTTAATCCAATGCAAAAATGAGAATTCTTTGTACATATTTTTTCTTGAGAATATGTGTTAGATAATATGTGCTGTTATCTTAAATTAACTGTCCCAATTAAGCGGAATGTTGTCCCAATTAAACATATAAATTTACTATTGGATTTAGTTTGATTTCTGTTCTTTGAGATTTGTCCGAAATAAGCGGCTGTCCCGATTAAGCGGTGTCCCAATTAAGCGGAATCGACTGTATATATATTTTTGTATGCTGGCAATATGTTAGAAAGAGACTCCACCCTAGCAAATTCTCTCTCACATGGTTCGCTTTATTTCTTCATAGGAGTATAGACTTTACTGCATTGACGGAAAGTATATTTTTGCTTAAACTTAGTCAAAATGTGCGCAGTCGTGTTATGTATAATATCTTTGACTTTTTTGCTCCATATGTTAAATATATTTTTATATATATTTTTTATAGCAATTTATAATTGTGATATATATAAACGTGGTGCCTAAAAAATGTAAAACGTGAACCTGTATATATATTTTATTATATATATATTTTGTACATTATTTACAATACATAATACGTGTAAATATATTATTTAGTTATATAATAAATAAATAAATAAATAAATTTAGTTATATAAGTAGGTACTTAAAATTGTGTACATAAAACAATTAGTTTTTAAAATTTTATTTTATTTATTTACTATTATAGATAAATACAGTCTATGCAAACATCTCAGTACAATAAATTTTAACAATTCGCTCATAAAGTGTGACATCATCTGACATTTGCGCTCCAATTGTTCAGTCAAAGCAAACATCTCAGTACAATAAATTTTAACAATTCGCTCATAAAGTGTGACATCATCTGACATTTTTGCGCTTCAATTGGTCACAAATATGTATTGTACATATAAATTATTTTGGTAATCATTGCATTGTGAGTAAATGCTTTGTAATAGCTGCTTGAACAAACAAAATTAAAATAAATAGCATAGCATTAAAACAGTTAATATTATTAAAAAAAAAATACTAATTCTTCTCCTTAGTGATAATATCACGGCATGATTTAATGAAATAAGTTTTCTTGTAAGTGACCACTCTTTTAGCAACCATAGTTTAAAATTATTACATACACACACATACCGACCAACTTTGACAGCACTGGAAGCAATAGAAATTAATAAAAATAATAACTCGACTAAAACAGCTATTAATAATAATAATCTTCCGAATTCGTCTCCCTTACTTCAACTATTCCCCATCTCATATTCCAAGAACTCCACGCCTGAAACCAACACGACCCCGCCTACCCCTACACCCTCACTGTAAACCCTAACGAACTTTTGTATTTGTTTTTGTTTAATTCAGTATAGATCAGCACCTGATGATGCGAACTCGGAGTTCGCAAAACCGGTCGTGCGTTAGTCATACTCAACAGTAACACAAAACAAAATAATAAATATTTATTTTATTTTATTTGATAATTTAATGTACTTTTTTTAAGAAATGAGTGAATTTGGATTTCCCTGAGAAGTCAAAAATTATAATAATGACATTTCAAATTTTAACTTTATTTTTTATGAAACCCATGTATATCAAAGTAACTCCTAAATTTAAGTAACTATCGTTTAAGAGATTTTTAACTTTTTTTTATGAAACCAGCTGTTAAAATATTACATTTAAATATTTCATATTAAGAATCGGTTTCGACATTCGTTTCAATGGCAAACTATTTTAGAAATAAACATATTTGATAGCAACAAAAACATTGTTTACTTTTCACTATTGATTTAATACTCGAGCACCTTCGTCAAGTTGTCTCTTGTTCTCTTGAAACTATTGTTCTCTTGAAAATGTCAAGCTAACTCGACGAAGGTGCTCGAGTATTAAATCAATAGTGAAAAGTAAGCATTGTTTTTGTTGATATCAAATATATTTAAAATGTCTTTTCACAATGTGAACACACAAACTCTAGATCATTATTTTAGAAATGTTAAAATTTTTAACTCTTCACTTGCGTTGTTTTAAATATACAATGACAATATATTTTTATTTACTATTCATGTATTTTCAAGAGCAACATTAAAGATTGATAGAAGACGGTGCTACAAACATAATATATAAATATATATATATATTTAGGAAAAAATAAATAAGTTTTGATGTTATGTAGAAAAGAATTTTACAAAGATTCTGCACATTTACCTGTACTCACAAAGACTTGGCTAAATAGGCATCACATCAGTCCTAAATGTCTTATTTTTTTAATTTACGTGGAGAGGGCAACTTGCATATTTATTACTAGCAATCAGCCCACTGGCTGCTCCACTTGTGGAATTAGCTGTGATGGTATATATGTATATATGAACAATTTATAAAGTGCAGTTTACTAATAACGTGACCTCAAGGGCGCTGTATTCTGCATCTATCACCCCAAAATTGTAGTAATAAGATGTGTCTTCAGTTTCCTTCTGAAGCCCTCTCCATTAATAATAATAATAATAAAGCTTTTTTGACAGAACATAAATAATTTTTTTATACAAATAACACACAATAAATAATGTCAAATGCTCTGCTCTGTCAAATGGCGGATTTGTTGTAAAACATCCATTCATTCACCTTCTCTCGCAGATCCAAAGGTCGCGTGTTCCAGCATCTGGGTCCCGCAACATTGAACGTTCTATCTCCAAGGCCTGTCTTGCGAATTCGAGATGGCTCAATTAGTCTGCTTTTTGCTTCGCCCCGTGCTGAGCTAAGTAGTATTATATATTCAAAACGATGCTTTGTGATTGAAGTATCACTTAGTTAGGCCTAATAGTTGAAAAAGTAACTATTCCATATTTGTGGGTATGACTGTATTTATTTAATCTGTGTTATACGTAAAAACTATTTTTTTATAATATAAATATTATTGTAAATGAGTATTGAGTGTTGGCAATATTTTATTGTTGTCTACCTATTGAAGTTTATATTGTTTTATTAAGAGTTCTCGAATAAAAGAAGTATTTAAATTTTACTGTTTTATTTTAATATAATGGAATGCGTCGTCGAATAGTTTTATTCAATTCATTATGTGGAGCGATGTGATTCAGAAAACCAAAGGACGCTCTTCATAGACGACTTAGGAAAGACACAAATGGAGGAACTTTTTCGATTATTCCGTCATCTGGTGATGGAACATCATTGATAATTTAAATTATAATTAATATTTATCTGTTTTATTTATTGACCATTTTGACATTTCAACTATTTATGACATTAATTCTTATGACATTTAAATTATTTGTACTATTTCTTATAGATGTTTTTTTCTTCTATCTACTTGACATCTCCTACCTTTATTACAATTTGAATTCTTGACATATTAAATACTAAACATTTCATTGACATTCTATACTGACACTCCAATATTTTATGATTTGACTGAAGTTATTGTTGTTATGAATTGATTCCCTTTTGTGTTTTGTTCTTTTGCCAATTCTTGTTTTCCAACCGTGTTGTGAATAATAAATTTGATTTGTATGATTGTGTATTTTTAAACATGTAAAAGGTTCACGCCGTGATAAATAAATAAATAATGGAATATATCAGTGAATAGTTTTGTTCTTTCCATTATGTGGAGCGATGTGATTCAGAAAACAAAAGAACGCTCTTCATAGACTGCTTAGGAAAGACACAAATGGAGGAAGATTACCATCAAGTTCGTCTACTGCTGCCACTATTCTCAGACACAAGGAAAAGGACAGAAAAGAGAGAGATAGATTTTTTTGATAAATATTTGGAAGACTTTGTAAAAAAACTCTCATTACAAAATAACAATACATATAATTGTTTTATACATTTTTACAATAGACAAACACAACATATAGGTATGTGTGATTTGGGATCAAAATCAGACATATCCATTTGTAGTGTCGGTAGAGCATAAAACTAACTGGATTTTGACTGTTTTTGTTACAAACTTTGAGTTTATCTTGAATTTTTCATATACATTTCAAAGAATTAGATTTTTTTGGAAAATGCAGTTTTATAGCACTCGACACAAAATAATAAAATTTCTATATAAAAAATTCCATTTTTGGATTTGTTCACTTTTAATCCCAAACACAAAAATACATAAATTTTCTAAGCAAATTACATAGAAATTGACAACAATAATTTTTCAAAAAACGTTTGAAATATATGCTTATAAAACCTAAAGTATTCGTAACTTAAATAGAATTTATTTAGTATGAGTTTTTGTGTAATGAAAGTCAAGACAAGTTTATTGTAAAGCTATGAGATTTGCCACCTCATTTTTTATGCTTTTTTAGTTTTTTCTTTCATGTCACAGAATTGGCTAACCATATTTGTGGGAAATATTGTGAGAAGATAGAAAGAGATACCTAGGTATATTAAAATATCTCTTTCTATACCGTTACAACATCTCTTAAAGGTAGGATATCCAATAGACAACTCGACCCTAGAATGCAGAATTATCCTAAGTCCAATTTTAAATAAAATAAAATTTTCCACCAAAAGTCATTTATGACATGCTTGTTCACGGTATGCAGAAGTATCCCATGTACAAACCTCATATTAATAAAGAAAAAATATTAAAACAGAAGTAACCTATGTAAAGGTACGTATTTTATTAACATGCAGAAGAATCCTATGTCTTATTTTGTGACATAGAATAGTTTCTCATTATGGAATTCATAGACTCACTTGCAAACTGGCTACACTTACAATATTGGTAGTAGTTGTCAAAACTATCAAAATTTGCATTATCTGTCGTCGCTGTACTTTATTTCAATTGACTCTCTTCAACATTTAGTTCATTTGGACATAGGATAGTTCTGCATTCACGCAACGAACTGTGTATTATGAACATACAAGCCGTCCTGACTGTGCCACAGATAGGTAAATAAATTCGCAGATAGGTAAACAGTTCGTCGGCAGCCTGGAGGTAGTCTCGGGCCTCATGCACAAGAGGTGTGCGGTTCAATCACAGGTGCCGGCATACTCCCCTTTCACAATACAAGCATTTATTTAGCTCACTGTGAATTGGGTAATAAGGTTGAATTTGGTTTTATAACTAAATCCCAGATACATCTTTTTTTAAATATCTCTTTAAAACAAAACATGGAATAATAGACAGGTCTGATATCGTTTTCTTTTCAATGCCTATCCTTCTAGGGATACAGAGTGAGATAATAGACATAGACATGCAAAATAATCATCAATTATCTTATAGATAGTTATAATAAAAAAAACTTATATATACTTATATATAAATAATTTATAAAAAATTGTTTTACAGGCTTAATTTAATACAAATTATTTATACCTTAAAAATTAAACATAATGTAGTTCATTTGAGCAATGTGTAAAAGATAAATAAAAAATAATTCGAAATTAAATGTACACATAATTTTTCTTAAATAATACATATTTAATTACTTAAAATTTAAAGAACATTTCTATTTAATTAAAAATTAATTTAATTATTCTTATAAATTTAATTAAAATGGCACTTGGACATGTTACGTAAAAAAATAGTTATAAAATAGGACGGAGTTTTACAATTAATAAAAACACAAAATAAACAAATATTGACATGTTTAAAAGTTTATAATTCTGTTGATTTTATAAGTATCGTTATTTTTGTATATTTTGAACATTTGTTGTTTGAAATTTGCATATCGTCGTTGGTTCTATGAAACCTCTTATGTGCTCCAAACCAAATTTTACAGGGGACGCAAAAAACTGTTTTTAAGTCCACAGATCAACTAATGTAATCAAAATTATTATCAAATTCATGTAAAAATTTAGACGTTTTACATGAAATTGATAATAAATTTGATTACATTTGTTGATCTGTGGACTTTAAAACAGTTTTTTTTGCATCCTCTGTAAAAATTGGTTTGAAGCACATAAGAGGTTTCATAGAACCAATGACGATATCACATATTTATGGATTAAACCCCTTAAATGCATGATTTTTATTTTTACATTGAAAAAAATGTTTTACAATTCAATTTGAGGTGTATTTTTATGTAAAAATAATAAAAATGGAAATTTCCATCATCACGTATGTATGGTCTGTCAGCTAGAATTTTTTTTTACGAAGGAATATGAAATTGTATGTGTATAAAATTATAAAAAACAATTATAAATTTTTGATTTTTCTCCTTGAAAAAGATGAGAGATGGCTGAGAAATTCAACAGTAAAACTTAGTAAAATATCAAAAAAGTAAAACCTGCACTATAACAATTGCTACCAACAAAAATCATAGACAAAAAGGTTGATATAGTTTTTAATTTTACTTGAATCCATATTATATTAACTCTTCAAATAATTACCAGAATAAAAAAATATACCATTGCCATTAATAATAAATAGTTATACCAAAATATTTAGTATGATGAATATTTTCATCACGATGCATTTAAGGGTTAATGTAAAACAATCTTATCAAGACTTTATTTGAGCGTTGTTACATGGCAGTAACTTTTCGAGTGTCGAGTGGCAGGGGGTTGTAAAATCTCATATATAAGACGATGCTAAAATCTACAATTCGGCAATGCCACTGATCCTGAATGTTGCATTTTTGTTTTGCACTGAGAGGACAATTTGCATGTTTAACTATTAATTAACTTGTAATTTATCTGCTGGCTACCTCACTTGTGGGATATGTCATGAAGATACAGTAGATAGTAATTCTTATCTAAAAAAGTTTTTTGAAAGGCAATGAAAGCATATTAATACATGAATCAAATGAAGAGATTTTTGTATCACATATTGCTATATGAAACATTATAAAGAGTTTTTTTTTTATCACATATCACAATGCTGCATAATATGTTAATTAAATAATGAGATTTGTGTATCATAATTATATTGCTATATGAAGCATTATGAAGAGTTTTTTGTATCACATCAGAATGTCACATAATATGTTAATTAAATGAAGAGATTTATGTATCAAATATTGCTATATGAAGCATTATGAAGAGATTTGTCTATCGTATACCACAGTGTGAAGTATATCATATGAATTAAATGAAGAGATCTAAATATCACATATTGTGATATGTAACATATACAGGTATATGAAGAGATTTGTGTATTATATTCCACAGTGTGAAGTATTTTTTATGAATTAAATGAAGAGATCTAAATATTATCACATACGTATTGTGATATGCAACATAATATATGAAGAGATTTGTGTATTATATTCCACAGTGTGAAGTATTTTTTATGAATTAAATGAAGAGATCTAAATATTATCACATACGTATTGTGATATGCAACATAATATATGAAGAGATTTGTGTATTATATTCTACATTGAGAAGTATTTTTTATGAATTAAATGAAGAGATCTAAATATTATCACAAACATATTGTGGTAAGCAACATATAATATTATATGAAGAGATTTGTGTATTATATACCACAGTGTGAAGTATATGATATGAATTAAATGAAGATATGTAAATATCACATATTGTGATATGTAACATAAGTATATGAAATATATGATGAGATTTATGTATCGCATATTTATTACTAAAATGTATGAAGATGTTCTTGTATCAAACAATGATGTAGCTATTGAAAAATGTATTGTTGCATGAATGCATCTGCAGTTATGCAAATTTATACAATATGTTTGAGCATGAAATTTGTGACAATTTTTTTATATCACAGATATTAATTTTCACTTTGAGTATTATTAAAATTGAAAATATAAGGAATACAAAAAAGGTAATTTTAAATATCCAAGCAAAAAATAAGGATTTTCAATTTAAAATTAAAAAAAAAAAAAAAATAATGACACATTTTGTAAGTACCTACCACCGAAGATTCTTAAATTCAACAATTTACAGAAATCTAGTTATGTACTACTATAATGTCTATGAGAAAATTACTTAAAAAATTGCACAACCAGCAGATTGTGTATTCCAATACTTGCGAATTGGTCTAGGTTGGTTTAACAATAAAATAATAAAATTGCATTGTTTGACTAAACACAATTATTTTCTAATAAAATTCAAATGTAAATTCGATCAAAATAATTCGAAATCATAATAAGTCATTGTTTTTAATATTAAATAATTAATTTATCCTATTTATAATGTATTTTGTGAATATTACTTCTATAACTTTGTCCATTCGCCTCTGTATCCTTCTGAATTTCTATTTTCATAAGCATTTCTCGCCATGTTACTCAATGTACCGGCCATATTTCCAGTATCTTTGACCATATTATACAAATGTCCTTCTCTATTCTTTAATAAAATATGTGGATGATCATATTCCACCATCCTTCCTTTATCCATCACGAGTACTCTGTCAGAATCCATAATTGTATTTAATCTATGCGCTATTGTTAAAACAGTACACTGTGAAAAACGTTCTCTAATTGTTTTTTGAATGAACGAATCAGTTTCGGGGTCTACATTAGCTGTGGCCTCGTCTAAAACAAGGATTTTATTATTCCTAAGTATAGCCCTGGCTAAGCATATTAATTGTCTTTGTCCTAAACTGAAATTCGATCCACCTTCACAAACATGATATTCTAAAGAAGGTACAGCGTCTTTTAATTCTACTGCTTCTAAAGCATTCCATAACTCTGAATCGGAATAGTTATTCAGTGGATCTAAATTATATCTTAATGACGCAGAAAATAATACTGGCTCTTGAGGAATGATTGAAATTTTAGATCTCACTTCTTGCAGAGATAATGCGGCTGTTGGGACACCGTCTATACTGATTTCTCCATCTAGCGGAGCCAATCTGAAGAGTGCTGTAATCAGCGATGATTTCCCAGCACCAGTCCTTCCAACTATACCGACCTTCCATCCACTTTCAATTGTAAAATCTAAATCTTTCAATACTGGTGGATCGTTGGGTGAATAAAACAGTTTCGTCTTCTGGAAACTGATTGCACCCTTTGTAGGCCAATTATTTTCACCTAATTCTGGCAACTCAATGGATTCTTCACCAGGTATATTTGTGTATTGTAAAACTCTTTCCACACTTGTCATTTGTGCTACAACTTCAGCGATTTGTCTTACTCCAAATTGTAACATTCCCATCAAGATCATTGTCTGTGAAATAGCTAAACCGACATTTCCAGCGGATGCGTTTCCATCATTGAATAAGATGAATGAGAAACTGACACAAGCTAGGAATAGAACGCAGACAATGTCCAGCCAGAATCCAAGAGTACAGCTGCAAGCCAAATATTGGTACCAAGCGATTGAGTGTGAATCTTGATGTTGATCGAATTCTAACAAAAGTCGCTTTTGAGAACTGCTAGCTCTAATTGTGACAATACCATTCAAAGAAGCAGTAAGATGTGAATATACTGGACTTCTGTAAACACTTTCCAATCGTTTAATATCTTGAGCTGTATTTAAATAGAGTTGTAGAGATAGATAGAAAACGAGGAGTATAAAAGCGATTGGCATGAGGAGCCAAGGATTCGTGGCACTCACGAGGCAAATGATGGATAAGAATACAAGCCACACTTGGAAGACATCCATGTAGGCTCTTGGAAGAAGTTCATCAACGGCACCAATGTCTTTTGAGAAACGGTTGAGAATCCTCCCTGAAAATCAGAAAAAAGTTCTCATTGAAAAACGATTGCAAACTTGGTTAATGATTGACCTTGATTTGCACTAGTCATTGGTTAAAGCAGGGGATATGTTTCAGTAGCTATATTCGATATCCCATTGGGCACTGAATTTACTAAAATAATTTTATTTTCAAGGATAGGGTTCTAGTTTGATTTTAAAACACATCTTGTTCACTAGTTTTACTGATGTTCTCGATGATAAATTTACAAACCAAGCAAAAATTGTAAATTCCATTTACCTGAAGAATTAGTATCAAAGAATCTCATTGTCCCTTTCAACATGCTGTGGAACATCGCATTGTGGAGACCCTTGGAAGATTTCATGCAGCATTTAAAGAATACCAAAGCCCTGCCACTGACAAAGAAGATGCAGCAGAAAATGAGAATGGTATAAATGTACAGGTATTCCACAGTGGTCAAAGGACCCACGGGATCCCAAATGCTGAAGTCTTTCTTGGCAGTACCGTTCTTCACAGAATTCATTTCGGCTTGAACCAGTTTAGAAGGATATATGCCAACATCTGGTGGAAGATCTGAGTACATGAGGTCTATTTTTGTCTGTTCGTTGCTCCTGTAATTAAGGCAAAAAAATATGAGATCATTGGCTTATTGCAACATTATAATAATTATGATTGTGTCAGATATTCAATTTCTAAAATCTGTTGTAGGAGGATACGTGAGCCTATCAAAAACAAAACTGAGCAAAACTCTTTAAAACCATTTTTGATTTTGAAGAAAGAATATGGGCCATGTTAAAAGAATGATTAATATTACTGAATTGGGTAAATATATGTACTTCATTTTTTTAAACATGGAAAATCTTTCAAAGGTCCGACTCTTCATTTCTTTTTTTAATGTTTGTGGTGGTCTGTGAAAAACAGGAATGTGTATAACACACTATAAAGCTTGTATTCGGCGGCATAAGAATGTACTAACCAAAAAGTGACAAAGTAATCCGATGCAGTCGCTGTGAGTTGACCAAATACCATAGCCACAATCATGAAAGCAAAGAGACAGTTGTTCTTGCCAGCCATCCAATATGCCCAGTACATAGAGACATTCACCCTGCCACTACCAGAATCTTCCTCAATCTCCTGTTCAGCTTCAAATTGGTCGTGTTCATGTTCTTTGGTTGGTCCAGTCTGTAAAATGGCAAATTGGGTTTTAAATTAACAATCCTAGGATTTATTCTATCTCTAGTAATTAAAATATATTGTATTTATTTATTTTGCTACTCTTTATAGTGTATAGGCAGTTTGCATGTTTCTTACATGCAGCTGATCTGCTGGCTACCCCACTTGTGGGATATGCCGTGATGGTATAGTAGTAGTAGTAGTAGTTATAGTGTAGGAACCTACTCGTGATCCGTTCATCAATCGCACCAAAAACAGTACCTGTTACATTATGCTCTTCATCTTTTGAGCATTTAACAGCAGCCATCTTAATGATTGTGCTAGAAGCTGTTGACAAATCTATCGTTGATTGTTAGCCTGAACACTAAATACTGCCAGATTAACATGCTTGTCAACAGTAGTTCATAAAATTCCAAATCTCCCTATGGTTATAACTATGTGTATTCAGTATTAGTATTATTTTTACCAAAGTCTGTGTGTGCCCATGGAGTTTGTCATCTTCTTCGTGCGGTGTTTCTTCCAAAGCAGACAGGAGTTCAGCAAACTGTTTGCCTGAGGAAGCCAATTGTGAGTATGTTCCCATGTTCTCCAGTTTACCCTGTAATAATTTTGTAAGTTAATCGTAAAAAAAAGACAGCAAGATGATACCGCATTTAACCAGGTCAACCATCAAAATACGACTATATTGTTAGAAAATTTCTGAACACAGATATAACAGGCACAATGCTGGTATTTTGAACCCGCGTTTTGAGCCTAATCCTTTTATATCCTGTATATCTGGATAGGTGAATTTTTCCGACATTAGACTGAAAAGTTTTTGTGTGACCATGACTGATCATAGTGATCATATGGAGACTTATCTGGTTGTATAATGCTGAGAAATGTAGATGGCAATTCTGCCGCCGCGAAAAAATATCTACCATATTTATTTGGGTAAATCGTAAAATTAAGATAATTATGACTGCAGATACATAATTTATTTTCATTCGGGTTAATCATAAAAATAGGACGATTACATATCAGCACATTCACTCCAATAAATAGTGAAAATGAGACAATGATTCCACATAAAAATTATAGTGAAAGAAACAAATTGCTTTCTTACATCTTTCAGAATGACAATGATATCGGCAGCCTTCAGATAGTGGAGTTGATGTGTGACCAAGACTACTGTTGAATCAGACAGGTAATTCTTCAAACACTTCTCAAATAAGTGTCGGCCAACTGGGGCATCAACCGCAGACAATGGATCATCCAGCAAATATATATCAGCCTGGAAGAAAATATACCAATATTAAAAAAAAAAACATTTAAAAGGTCGTTGTAGAAAATATGGATGACCTATCGTCTTTATAAAACGGGAGAGATGGTAGGTAATTTTTAGAAAATGTCGAAAAAGGCATTGACTAAAAATAGAGTAAATTTTTACATACTATATGATTTGAAAATTCTTTCTAAAAAAATACATTTTAGTGTTGATAGAAACCTCATATTCTTAGCTCAAAGGTTTTTTTTATAATAGTATAATGTTGCGTCATTTCAGCAAGAAAAGATTGGCATCGAAAAAACAAGAAATCAAATAATTACATATTAAATTCATCCAAATAAGGATATTGTATTGGAGAAGGATGTGCGGTATAAGTTATTAAATTATACCTGTCTATAAACTGCCCTTGCCAAGTTGATTCTTGCTCTCTGTCCTCCTGAAAGTGATACTCCTCTTTCTCCAACTAAAGTCTGGTCTCCTCTTGGGAATTGCTGGAAGTCTGATTCGAGGGCGCATGCTTTGACAACCTGAAAATGGGAAACGGTCAATTTCGCATTTCGACGTGCTGAGCATTTTGCACAATACTGGAGATCAGTTTGGTTGGCTTTTATGGGTTTCGACACGATAAATAATAATGAAAAGCAATGTTCAAAATAAAATAGGACACCAACCTGTTTATATCTGTCGTGATCGTAAGGTTGTCCAAATAGAATATTATTCCTCACTGTCGCTACGAATAGCCAAGGATCTTGGCTGGCATACGAAATGGTGCCGTTGATCTTCATTTTACCATCCTTAACGGGCAGTTCTTTGAGTAAAAGTTGAAGCAAGGAACTCTGTAATGGATTAATAGAAAATCAACATCCGTCTTCATAATTGGTTCATTAAAGTTATGGAAATGTTTGTTTCATTGAGATTGTGGATATCATCGAACTATCTATGATGCGGAGTAGGTGACTGTAAAGAAAACAGGATGAGATGTGTGTTCCTGCAGAATTAGTCCAGTTTTTGTGGCTGTGGTGCTGAGTGATTAATATTGTCACAATATCTACTGGAGTGTCCTCAGTGTTCAGTCACAATATACAGACACAACGGGAGATATTTTCAACTGCTGTATTACTGGCTCTGTATTAGGAAGATATCTTAATATAATATATTCCGATGTGAGCAAATAACTAAATAAAATCATAGTGTGATGATCCTACCTAATTCAAACCATTCTAAGCTCCGAATTTGCAACATCCTAGCTTCTAAACTATACCTACTGTAATAAATGATTCCCAAACTAGAATTTACATCCCTATCCGACTAGCTAAGAATTGTATGAATTTTCGCATTGTTGCAAATATACGTACGAAATATCGCATTCCTAATTAAATTAATTAACGAATTTTGGCCTTTCGTGATCGTCTAGATTTATCTATTAACTATTTTCGTAGATTTGGACCCAGTACGTTGTGTTTTGACGATAATTTTACCTACGTTGTGTATTTTTAAAAACGCAAAATAAGTCACCTGAAATATACATTTCAATAATCAAAAAGAACAACAAAATCACAAAATCAATAAAACAATTTAAACATGAATTTTGATACATATTAACTCTGAGGTCAACTTTGACGTCAGATCACTTACCTTGAGATACTGTAAAATAACATAATAAAATAGTGCATAATAAAACATAACGAAATATAACATAACAATCATCATAACATAAAATTCAAATAATATTATTCTATATCATCACGAGAATGTAGAATGGTAACTGGTTGCCGATCCATGTCCCTACATGAGATAACCATTTCATAGTACCTATAACCAATGTATGTATGTTCTACAACATAACATACCTACTAATTCGTTGAGTCGAAAGGACAGTGGCGCACCCAAAAACACAACTTTATTACTTTTGAATATTAATTAAATTTCAACACGATTGCTATGACATCATTTTCAGAGACTAACTACCATGTTAGTGCATGGAAAGCATGCTGTGTCCATGCTAAAGGAGCGCCGCCTTCGCTCCTTCACGTCTCAAACTCGCCATGCCGTACTTTGAGCCCGAGTGCACAACACTACTCCCGGATATATAAAATAATATATAAGATATATTTCCACTAGGGCATGCAATATATTGCAAACATGCGGACATGCAAACATATAATGATATTAGCTCTAAAGATTCCTGATCATTGAGCCTCAACCAAAGGGCGCAGATAACCCCTTCAAGTTATACTCTAGCAGAAAATTCGAGGAATGGAGCTGTACCTGCTTCAGTCGGAGAACATTTGAAATAAATACCTTTTCATTGGTTAAGTTGATTTATACGCAGAGAAAGCACCACCAATCTCTACGCACATCCAACCATGTTAATGATTGCAAGGTGTGTTCTTACAGAACTGATAAGATAGACTACTAATATAGTTAGCAATATCACGAACAGCGATTTACCAACCAGTTAATAATAATTAAAGTTAATTAAACATAATATCCATTTACAAATGCCCAAAGACCTTATAATGGATTGTGGGTCCTCCAGCATATAGGGAAAGGAGAGAATTTTGTTAGTTGAACTATGTACTTATATTTACAAAATTTGATTTAAATAATTATCATGCATAATTATACTACAATATCATATATTTTGTTAAGAAAAGAATACCGTCGTACCCAAATCGTCTGGGGCCAAACAAACGACTGGACAAAACTGGATTCCCAAGAAGGGAAAGGGTTTATGTAGGGATTTTTGGATAAATGGTATTAATATAAATATATTAATATAATAATACATAAACAATACGATAAATCCATGCCTTGCAAAATGTTAATTAATACATTCTATAATGTCACAGCAATTTCCAGCAGAACAATTAAATAGAAAAATCCAGTTAATTCGTAGAATACAAATGACATCGAAGATAAAATATGTAATTAATTAAATAATCAAATAATATCCTGCTCAACATAAAACTCCACTCCAAACTGCACAATCCTTCGTTTTGGTAAAATAAATTAAATAAAAGTATAATATTAGGTGGGTCGGTACGCCACTGCCGTCGGTCTAGTATTAGGATTGTGGGACGGCGCTATATAAATTCAGTCATAGGTACATACATAAAGTAGGCATACATAACACATAATTCCTTTGTTTTCAAAATCTGTAAAATTAAATAAATCCTTGTGTACGACGACTACTTTGTAGACAACAATATCCTCCTAAATATCACGACACCTAGATATAAATAAATTAATAATATTGAAAAATCTTATCTTATGACAGCTGGCAGGCTCACGGATTTTAAAATGTTAATTAAAAGTAATTTAGGATGATCTATATATATTCCCAAATGTGGAAATATCACTAAAATATAATGTACTAACTACTACGAAGGTGGGTAAATAAATATTAAAATATGTCGAATTCAAACACTGAGATTAATATGATTGAGTCCCACCTCTCCTAGGTTCAAAACTAAACTGCCTCGAGTCATCTATCCTACCTCTTCAGATCCTGAAAAATGCCCTAGCAACACACAAAAAAAAACAACTTCCATCTCTTTATGACACACACCAAAATATACCTGTCTCTGTCTCCTACATAGCTAGTTGTGTTCGACAACCACTTGAGATCAAACTAAGTCTCATCCCTTTATTAATCACCTACTACAAACATTCGATCTAGGTATACGAAAATAATATATACCGCCTTGTATATATTCAATTCATCACAATAGGTACATACCTTTCCAGCACCGACAGTTCCAATAACTGCACACAGTTTTCCTCGAGGTATTTCCATTGTTATATTTCTCAAAGTAACTGCTTCAGAAGTCCAAGAAGCTTCGACATTTTCTAAAGTAATGGCTGGTTTATCAAGTGACTGTACAGGTTCATATGTGAGAATGGAATTCTTTTCAGATTTGTCTTTTGTGATATCAGATTCAAATGCTGGAATAAATAAGACAAGTTTTAGTTGTAAATGTGATTGTTACGCGATATGATTGTATGATGGACCTTTTAAACTTTTACCTGTCACAGGAAAATATTTTATTTAGAGTCTATTAAATTTCATCTATCTATTTATAATACATATGTATTCATACCATCAATACATTTTCTACAAGAGGGATAAGCAGTAGGCTAGCCGCATGATTGAATATATATGTAAATTACATTCAAATTCAAATATTTTCATTTAAATAAAATTAACAATTACATACACACCTTATTACTAAAAAACACATTTATTAGGTACATATTTGACCCTCAAAATTGAGCAGTGCTCGTGCTTTGAGGGTTTCTGTTTCGTAAAAATAAGGCGATCAGGATAGGTCAGTTGAATTGAAGATGTTAAAATGTCTTATAAAATACCTGCCTCAACAGTAGAACAAGTTGGAACTCTTGCAGAAATGACTTGGATACCTTATTTATTCTGAAGATGAGAAAAAGAAGAAAAATTCCCTGAAGATCAAATATACTTACCTAAATTTCCAAGTCCTTTCGACTCTGCACAGCTTTCTCTTTCTGGTAGCATTAAGAACTCTTCAATCCGTTTTATGGTGACTAGACACTCTGCTCCTAGACATACGGCGTTGGGATAATGGAAAGCAAGAGTTTCTTGAAGTCTGTTGTAGAATTGGGCTAAGGAAAAGACCTGCAAAAGAGAAAAAATAAATTAAGATATTGAGACACATACATATAATTATTGACCAAGAGAAATAGTCGAAAATCATAGTTTCTGCCTTTAAACACATTTTATGAATTGTTTAATTAATAATAAAATTTTCCGGACAAACTCTGCAACCTCTTGGCACAATCTAAATACGATCTTAATCTTGTCTTGATTTTAATCACACGACGTGCGAAGTGACTTTAGTCAAAAATACCACGCTACCGCTACTGCGAGATTGGTAGGTATGCAGTATTTTTGACTATAGTCACTTCGCACGTCGTATGATTAAGAACAAGGTACCTATATAATTAATCGTAAGAATTAACTCTGTAGAGTAGAGTTAATTCTTGATAGAGTCGTCCCACACCTTTGATCCCTTCAAAATCCTAAGCTTCATAAAATGCTTGGGACTAGAAAACTTGCAATTACTGGAAACACCATACAAGTAAAGTAAGGAGAATATAATACCTATGTAAGTCTGTGCTATGTACTGTACTGGCAGTTAAAAAGGACCATGAAATCAAAGATGGACTAATTAAGTAGGTACAATAATTATGTTGAATCTTTATTATATTATCCAATATATAAAATTCTCGTGGCACGGTGTTTGTTATCATACTCCTCCGACACCGGCTGGACCGATTTTAGGTAGGTCTGAGAATCGGCCAACATCTATTTTTCATACCTCTTAAAGTTAAGGGTGGTCCACCATTTTATTTTTTGGACATTTTTTTAAGTATTTTTATGGTGAGGCAATTAAAAATACATATAGTCCTAAAATTTCACCCTTCTACCATAAACCCCTATTTTTTAATAGAAATATTAGCAATCTAGAATAATAATAAATATAGCAAAACAACGTTTGCCGGGTCAGCCAGTATTGTATAAATTTTATTTTTTTATTGCCCGTTTTTTTTAAATAAATAATAAAAAAGTCACAGTAATCGCAGTGCACAACTAAAGAAAAGCTAAAAAAGACAGTATTAATTATTAAGGTTTTTGCAATACTTACGGCCGCTGCAGAAATGGGGCTTCCAAGAAGAGAATATGCCAGAAGTGTTATGTACAAAGATGCCCTTTCAGTGAAAACCATGAAACTCATATAGATACCACGGAGATAAGACGCGTTCATCACAGCCTTTAGTTCATAGGCTCTTGCGGCTTCTACCACTTTTTCAAATGGCTTCTCCCAGGCATACATCTTGATGACCTGGATGCCGCCGATTATTTCGCTCATCAGCCTCACTCTTTCGTCTGTTCTCTGTGCTATCTTCAGGCGAAACTTGGAACTCAGTCTACTTAGGTAACCTACAAAAATATATTTTAGTTTATTTTCGTAAATTTTTCTTCTTTTTTTGAATTTGGAATGTGTCTGTCATGCAACAATGATTGAAGTCACGCCACTCACGCCAGCTAATAATCAACGTTTTTTTCAGCACAACATAAACAGTGGTATGGAAGGTTTGATTTTTGATTTTGATTGATTTCTGACATAAAAAATAATATTGATTTTTTGGCGCCAGTTTTGACTCATTTAAAAAAATTAATAATTAAACAAAGGATTATATCGAATGATTTGAAATGTAGTATTGTAAGACCTGTGTATAAGGGAAATAAACATAATGATGTAAAGAATTATCGACCAATTAGCATACTTCCGGCTATTGAAAAGATAATGGAAAAGTATTTATCACTTAAATTAAATAAATATCTGAAGAAACGTAATTTAATGGACCCATCTCAACATGGTTCCCAAGAAAATAAAAGTACTGAGACTCTTCTTTGTCAGTTTTCAAGTTACATAAATTCTGAACTTAATAATAAGAAACATGTTCTTGTGCTTAATGTTGACAATTACAAGGCATTTGATACAATTAATCATGACAAGATGGAATGTATAGGAATACGGGGTAATGTATTGGATCTTTTTTAGAACTATTTAAATAATAGAAAAATTGTTGTTAGAGTATGTAAGCATATAACTGGTAATAAAAATGTTTTGACCGGTGTACCACAGGGCTCTGTTTTGGGACCAACCCTGAATATAATCTTTGTTTCATGCATGAAAATTTTGCTCAAATATTGCAAATATAATATTTTGTATACGCTGATGATACTGGGTACTGGTACTGGAACGCCAAACATTCGTTCAACATGTCCAAAAATAAATGAATAAATAAATAAAAGAAATAACATTAATTCAAATTGTAAGATAAATGGTACGCACTTTGAACTGGCATTGTCTGTGCCATGATGACCAACACTCCCACAACAGCAGCCATCTTCACTTGGGTGTAGATCAGATAGCACATGAGAGCTATCTGGAAAGGCATGATCCAAAGATAGTGCAGCCATATTAGGACTGTGTCAAACCTGGACACGTCGTTTGACATCAGATTTATCACTTGACCAGCTGTTGTTTGACCTAGTGATGCGTTGCTCATGCGAAGAATCTGAACACAAGATTGATTTTAAGGGTTATACATTGTTCCTTACAGATGAATGTTTCAAAACTAGCCTGGAGAATGTTTATGGATGTCGTCACGGGCGTAGCCAGGTTTTAATATCGGGGGAGTTCAAGAAAATAAAACCACTCAAAGTGCATGCAATAACCTTTACTTATATGAAATATGTTAAAAAAAATTGATGTTGATATCTTAAATTTTCGGGGGGGGGGGGGCGCTCTGAACCCCTAAAACCCTCCTCTCTGGCTACGCCCGTGGATGTCATGTCCTTTTTGGAGTGGAGAAAATAAAATATAGTTACAAAATATAGTCAGTATTGTCGACCGGGTGTACTCAATGAAAGTTATTTTTTTTTACAAATAAAACATTTTTTTATTTAGAACATCCACAGTTACTTTATTGGTCGCGAGCAAGCTTCCACTCTTATCATCAGGCTAAGGTAAAAAAACGCAGTACAAGTGAAGTAACCTTAAAGCTCCTGAAAGCCGGCTCGCAACTTATAAATTAACTGTGGAAGTGTTTGAGGTTTCTAATAATTCTTTTCCTAAAAGGCTACTGTGTGATCACAGAAATAGGTATTCTTTTATCGATCCGGTAGAAAATTTTGACAAAAAAAAAACAGAAAAAATGAAAATGAAAGAAAACCTTTTTCTGAAAATGGAAGCCAACGTACGCAGTTACAAGTCGCAAGGATATTTCAGTTGCTTTCAGCAGGGCTACTCTTGACACAATTTAAATACGATCTTAATCTAGTCTTGATCTTGATCATACGACGCGCCAAGGGACTAAGGTAAAAAATACCGCGCTACCGCTACTGCGTGATTGGTTTGCACGTATTTTTGACTAATAGTCACATCGTGCGTCGTATGATTAAGATTAATATCATATTTAGATTTTGTCAAGGGTAACCCTACAGGTCAAAGACATTGCGTTGTTTAACAACAATTTAGATATTGAAATGGAAAATTTAGTTACGAAAAGTTAGGGTTAATAATACCTTTCTATAGAGCAGCGAGCAGCATGCCACCCTCATCCTCATCCCCCTCTGCATCTGTCTGAGAACTGCATTGTGTTGGATGATGACAGAGATTAAAGAGATGCCTACCAGACCTCCAGCATAGTAACAAGCCAATTGTTGTGTTGGACCGTTGGGAGCAAAGTGACTCACCAGGAGAGCCAACATCACTGGCTGAAAAGGCCTGAAACAAGCAGAAAAACAAGATTGAATTTGTGTGTAAGTATTAGGAATGTTGTTGAAGTCATGCACTTTAAAATATTTCTCTCTTTACGATTTCTCTGACACAAATTTGGGAAGCGAAAAAGATTTACTAAAAGGTCGGTGCTCAACTTTCACGATATAAGCTTTTAGCTTACTGTGATTATAAATTATATTATGTTATAAGCCCAGATACAGATACTACAGATACTACAGATTTTTAAAAAAATAACTTATACAAGACAAATGAAAATTTGGAGAATCGGTTATAGAATGTAATTCATAATAATAATAATAAACTTTACTGTGCAGAATATAACAGGAATTATATACAACATGCATGAAAAAATCTGTACAACGGGCGAGTTTATCGCAGAGTTGCGATATCTTCCAACTAACCTAATTCATATGATATTTATTTATTTTATTTATTTACATATCCACGGCGTGTGCCTTTTACATGTTAAAAAAATATACAAAAAATCATACAAATCAAATTTCTCATTCACAACATAGAGCGAAACAAGAATAAAGATTGACGAAAAACAAAATACAAATGGGAATCAAATGATAGCAACAATAATTTTAGTCAAATCACAGAATATTGGAGTGTCAGCATGGAATGTCAATGAAATGTTTAGTAATATGTCAAGAATTAAAGCTATAATAAAGTTAGGAGATGTTAAGTAGATAGAAGAAAAAAAATCTATAAGAAATGGTACAAACAATTTAAATGTCATAATAAATGCAGTCAATAGTTGAAATGTCAAAAGATTAAAATATGTCAAGATTTAAAACAATATTTTATTATGTACACTTGCACATGCAACTTAGGCGCCATAAGTATGCGTCATCTACGATTGGTTTAGTGTTATTTCATTATTAACTTATTCTGAGAATAATTTAATAATATACCTATTATTCTTATAAATAAACAAACAATCAAGTTTGTGCCCGTTTAAAACTGGTTAATTTGGAGGTAACTATAAACAGTCGTCAAATCACATGATTTTAATTTACTCGTACATATGCAATAATAGGCACTTGATTGTAATAATATGCATCGAGTTTATAATGTTATATTATAATACTTTACATATTATACCTTGACCAATATAATGCGGCTATTGACTGAGTGTTAAACTATGAATTAATAATTCCTACTTAATGAGATCGACAACAAAATATCGCCTATAGAGTAGATAATTAATTATTTATTTGTTTTATTCTTCACTGTAGGTACATTGGTTACATTATTTCAAATCAGTACAAAGTATCATAAAAAATATCAGTTATTCAATGTACAGAGGGCGAGTTTATCGCTAGAATGTGATGTCTTCCAACTAACCCGGGTTAATGATTATGATTATTCCATATATGTAGTTAAGGATATGCCTTTGTTGTTTTATTTAATGTAGGTATTTGCTTTTCTTGGTTTTTAAGAACATCGAAGGAGTGTAGTCAAAAGATTTCACACGTGGAGGTTATGGTGGTTTTTGGCCGACCAGCCCCTTATACTGTCCACTATGACGCCTCCGGTGTGGATAAGATTTGCTAAGTGTAGAATTCGGATAAATAGAAGTTCTTGGATTTCTGCGCTATCCGGGTGGTCGGTGGGTCTCCTTCAATGTAGATTCCATACAGTAGTCCAACTGCATGGGATAAACATGCGAGTTGTCCTCACGTTGCCAATAAAAAAAAACAAGACATTCAGGATGGATCTGTCTTAGGGCATACCGGGGTCCGGGACCCCTATAGATAGACACAGTGAAAGGCGAAAGAATAGTGCTCTTTTTGGTAAATAACTGTCTTGGGACATTCTCAAAACATGACTCAATCGGGATTTTTGTGAAGACACACGGTCTAATGGCACGGTGAAGACAAAACTATGATTTTTTTACCATCTTCAAAGTAGAACAAACATATTGGTAAAGTCTCCAGTAGCCATTCAAATGTTTAATGGTCTGGATAGAGATATCGATATCTTTGACGTGACATTTTATGCGGAATGAGTAAGGAAAATTGAAGGTATTATTATTATTATTATTATTGGATTACTTATATTGCGTTGTTTTTTATCATGAAATCACTTCAAGAGCGCATTTACAATATTATTTGTAACTTTAATTTATTTTTATTACTTTTAAAATACAAATCATGTAACTATTTTTATTGTCACAAATTTTAGGTACTTATTAGATTTAATTTTATTAAAATTTATCACTTAATTTTAAGAAACAAACACAAAAAACAAAACTATCAAATAAAAAAAACACTTAATTTTTGTCGGAAAATAAAAATAAAATAAAAACTTAATTGTTAAACTATTATATTTAATAAAAAAATTGGAGAAGTTATGGGTTCAGTCAGCTACAAGAGCGCCATCTACGGTATATTGGCTCACAGTTACAATATATATATAAGAGGCATATTGTAACTGTGAGTCTGGAAATAGTTTAAAGCTTTTCTTCTGGGATCGCTTTGACTTTCAGCTGTAATGATCCTTGTAAGAATTGTCTTATTGTCAGTAATAATCATTTGTATGTCTGCTACATGCAATTCCTTTGCTGGCTGCTCAAATGCACTAACACTAGAAGATAAGCTGTAAAGTGTTGTCCCTAAGGTTAAGAGTTTTAGTACGTAGCGATCCGTAACTGTAAGAATATTGTAGCAGTGAGTGAGTATCTCTTTCAATGGACATTTTCATATGACAGTTTAGTAATTTTTGGGAAGATTTTGTTGGAGGGAGTCCCTCTGGCACACCCTGTAGGCCTAGTCAAAACACATTTTAGCGTTACGTTTTCGTTCAAACGCGGACAACATTGCGAGAACTCGCCAATTTTCGTAGCACAAATACACAAGTAGCTACGAAAATTGACGCGTTCTCGCAACGTCCTCCGCGTTTGAACGAAAACGTAACGCTAAAATGTGTTTTGATTAGGCCCACTGAACCCTCCCTTGAAAAAAAAATGTTTGTTTCGTTGAGTCTGGATGATATAGATCTGATAAAAACCCATAATGGCTATTCAATTTGTGGATGATGACAGGACGGTATGAATGAATGATTTACACAGTTTTGAAGATGTTTTACAGGTTTTGAATCAAGCATAGTTGTTTGCTAACCTAACCTAACAAAGGTTATGGGTACTTGCGTGTAACATAATACCGAAGAATTTGCAATAAAATTGCGGATTTTCATCTCACAATATGCGTAAAATATTTGCGCATGTATTTTAATTTGCATTTGTAAGCTAAAGTGAACCTATCAAAACAAAACAAGAAGATAAACAACTGACAATAATGTGTTAATAATAATATATTTGATAATCTATTAAATATTTCAGGCTGTTTGTGTATTTATTTATTTATACATTTTGGACAATAAACGGCATTTGCCTTTTACAATACAGTATGACAATTTAAAAATATTACATAGTCTTCAGCAAGTAAGACCATAAAACCAAGCAGGACCATCAGCAAGAGTGAAAGCGAACGATTGGCCGCCTTTGAGATGGGATGCTCATGCTACAGACGTATGCTGAAAATCCATAGGTAGGAACGTTTCGAAAACGAAGAGGTGTTTATCATGGTAGGCGAAAGTAGGCAACAACTTCAAAAAATCAGCCAACAACGAGTTAACTGAATTGGTCGCAACATCAGGCACCCAGGCCCGCGTATCACCATCGTGGAGGGAGACCAAAGGCAGAAATGGTAGAGGCCGACCAAGAGTCACTGAGAAAAATACTAACGAAATTTCACACCGAATCATTGGTACCTACGTACTATCAGATTAGGACCAGATATACTACAAACGATTCATTAGTACGAATCTATAATATTAACTTTTCGCAAACAAATCATTGGTAAATTTACCAACGACTACGTTGGTACAATTAATGATTCGTTGTGAAATTTCGTTAGTATACTTCTCAGTGTATATTATGGATCGACTGAAGAAGGACATGAACTGTGGTACGTAGGTAGAACTAATAAGACTAGCTGAAAATAGAGAGGAATGGAGAAGAAAATCCAAACTCGTTGCAGACCAATCCAATGGATTGTAACTCACTATTATATAAATAATATATATATTTCAGTTAAAAACAATACAAATCACACTGATACCAATTATGTAATGTCCTTTATGAACATTGACCTAATACCTAGACTGGAAATGCAGTAGAATTTATCTCGAAAATTACTACTTATGCTCCAAAATGAATAATAATAAAATTATGTATTTGTACGAGTTTTGATTTTACAGTAAATCAATCATAACACGTGAAACTACAATGCTTAGAAAAGACAACGTCACCTTACATATTTCAGTGGTCAGCGAGCTTTTTTAATCATTACCCCAAAATAATACGAGCAATGACTGCGTTTAACACTAGTAAGCAATAACGGTTTTTTAGTATTTCATATAAGTGTCTCTGTATTATTTGTTTAGTGAATATTTTAACATAAAGCTGCTGTACCAGGTACCTACTCGTCATGGGAGGAATAATTTTGTATAAACAAAACATTCTAAAACAAGAATAATATTTACCTATAAAGAATAAGATAAATATTCCGGAATATATTTTATATAGTATAGGTAACTACCTACTTCAAAGTTTAATTTCTACAATAGGTTATCCAATAGTAACTAGTAAGAAAATACGTATAATGAATTAATGATTATAAGTAGTTCTATTTATTATTATTATCTTTCACTGTACACCGTAGAATGGTAAGAATATCCTGGACCGATATGATAACAAACATTGATATTTTACGTGGAGTCAATGCAAATAGAGAACTGTTCACCACTGTTAAGCTTCGTATATTTTCATAATTATATTGACAAGTACACCATACTCCAGCTCGTCATGAAGGGGAAGATCGAGGGCCGCAGAGGGGTCGGCAGAAGACAGCTCTCCTGGCTTCGAAACATTCGAGAATGGACCGACGTCAGAACCGTGGGGGAGCTGTTTCGCGTCGCCCAGATCAGGAAATCTTTCTCTCAAATGATCGTCAACGTCGGGGGGACCCGGCAAGACACGTGAAGAAGAAGAACACCGTAAAGAGATATCTGTAGGTTCCTAATGTGGTGATTATACAAATATTTTTACAAAAATATGTCAAATCTCCAGTTCCACAACTCAATAAGTAGAAATGTATTAAGTACATTCGAGAGATCACAATTTTTGTAGTTTTTTGTATATTTATATTATACTTTAAAAACAGAAAGTGAAATATACCTACTAGGTACATGATAATCGCACTGTTAAAGACATACATTACCTTTTTCCGCTCAATAGTCAAATAGTTCGAAATATTTATTTGTGGAATTGAAAGTGGGTAGGACCATACATATTATATCACTTTCTTTACATAAATATGGTTACTACCCATATCTCTTTCCATCTGCATTTGTAATGGGCAGTCTTGGATATAACACCCTTGAGCATCGTAGGAGCGTGTTTTACGCGAGACATTTTTTCAAGTTGCTGAATGGTATAATTAGTAATCCGAAGGTACTGGGAGAGTTTAATTTTTATATACCAGCATCGTATAGTCGCTCAGGTCAGCATTATGCTGTTCTATCCACCTACAAGCCGGACAAATATTCTCGCAGAGTCACCAGTGGCTAAGGCGGTTAGATTGTATAATAGCATTTCCCAGAATGTGGACATATTCCACATTACATACGGAGAATTTGTAGGGAAAGTGGAAACACTTCTGTAAATTTTTGTTTTCTCTGGGATCGCATTGGCCCAAGGCTGTAATGGTCCCAGTAGAGTATGGTGTTGTTTTAATAATAATAATAATATTTTTTTCATAACTAACAAAGGGAACCATGCATTTTTTTGCCTTTTTATTTGTGTATTACTAATTAAATCAAAATTTTCAACATGTTGAATTATGGAACTGTACAATCAACATAATCTAGTTGTATATTTTGTGGAGTATTGAGCAATTTTAAATACACACGTAATTCGTCTTCTTCGTACCAACTACCAACTTCGTACCAACTAGTTAAGACATCCAGAATAGAAGGCATATTTCTTCGCAGAATTGAAATTAAATGTTATTAAATGAAATTACATGCCAAAACCAATCAGAAACCTCCATTGGAGAACCATGTGCGATCTATTTGAGATCTGAAAAATGAGATCCCAAAAATATGGTTGCTTCTAAGGTTTGCATAAAGCGTCTCTCGATTGGTGGACCTTAAATCGTGACAATGAAAATAGTGGAATTGGTGAATGTTGTCCATGGACACCGAAAGTGATCACTTAAGCCAACCTAGAGCCAATTCGTAAGTGTTGGGACACCTTTCTCACTTCTTCCGATTAGATTCTACGCAATGTTGCATTGTGTAGACATGGTTCTCCAATCGAGGTTTCTGATTGGTTTTGTCATCTGCACCCAAATCCGGTTGAACAATAAAAAAAATAGTAAATATTCTAGAAATTAAGATAAAGTGCTCACTGCTCAGTGCTCACCTATGGCTGTGAAACTTTTGTGTTCACGAAAAGAATTTTACACAAATTATCAGTGACGCAAAGATCCATGGAAAGGAGAATGCTGGGTATTTCACTGAGAGACAGGAAAACTAATGTATGGATCAGAGAAAAGACCAGGGTCGTCGATGTCGTTCACAAAGTTTCTAGTCAGAAATGGAGTTGGGCTGGTCATGTGGCCAGAACCACAGACTCTAGGTGGACAAAGAAAGACCTAGAACAGGCAGAAGAAGTGTTGGTAGGCCTCAAGCACGATGGTCGGACGACATAAGACGGGTTGCAGGGGTCGGCTGGATGCGATCTGCCCAGGATAGAGAGCTGTGGAGATCAATGGGGGAGGCCTATGTTCAACAATTGACGCAGGGAGGCTGACATGATGATGATGATTCTAGAAATTAGAAGTTTTACGAATAGTTCCCGTTTAAAGGACATTCAAAAACTTTCTGAAAAAAACCTTTTCCCTACCGTAGACTTCATGGATTAATGATTGTTTGCGCGAATACAAAACACTACATTGTTTATTCACTGTTTTTCCTGTAGAACAAATGCATTTAAAGTCAATTAGAATATTTTCTATCTGTAATATACCTACTTCTTCATTTTATATTTACAAATTAATTTTATAATAGTCATAAAATTTATTATCACTTTGTGAAACATCAAACATGTATAGTTTTCTGGGTCATTTTCTCAGAATAACGTTTATTACCTCCGTTAATGTTTGGTATCTCCGTATTGTGAAAACCATCACATGATTTTGACGCATATATAAACATGATGTCGTTACGCAAAGGTTAAATTTATTAACATTTCTTAGTATATAATAATAACTAGACAATTTATAGTGCGCGGTTTTGTGGAATAAATTCACTTCAAGGGAGCATGGATTAACTTGAAATCCTTCACCGAGCCGCCTGATATCACGAAGTCCTTACTGGGAAGCCGTTGCTCAAAGCTCGGACTGCAGTACTGAAGATAAGCGTAAAGAATTTTGCACAATATCGTCAGTAAGAAACCAAACCCTAGTACCAGATCCAACAGAAGAATTGCCTGGATTTATATTTCCCAGGAAAATATGGTGTACAATAAATCGTACAAGATGTGATGTAGTCTGTTCTGTTTCTAACTTATACAAATGGGGGTGGATTGATTCACCGGCGTGCACATGTGGAATGACACAAGCCATCGACCATCTGATAAACAAATGTCCCACACACGCATTACTTACAAGGAGAACTTCAGAACTTAGACGCACATGGACGACTCGATCTAGTGGCTGCGGAATTTGGAGGTCACGTTGTTAGCGATTTAAGAAGAATGAAGCTTGAAATCAGGCTTCGTTCAGAGAATGGAAGTTATAGAAAGTTTCAAAATATAAAATTCTCTAAAATTTAATAATGATATTTTTTTTTAACAATTAAAAAAGTATTTGATTGTGATTTTATACAATATAGCTTCAACTTACTCCCTTAAAATTAAAAACCAAGGTTACTAATGACAAGATCTTAATACGATCTTAATCTTGTGAAGTAATCATAGTCAAAAATATGTGCATACCAATCCTGTGGTGGTTGAAGATTTTCGTTTTCAACATTTGCATGAAGTATTATGATTGCATTGTGTGATATCATAACCCCGTGAGTGTACCAGAAATTGGTGTATGTAATTGTGAAAATTGATATTTAGTAATCGAAAAAAAAAACTGTAATCAAATAAGCATTGATAAATTTGACGACAGTTTTATTTTGATTGTACCTATACAATTAATTACCATGAAATAATATGTCAAATGATTATAATAATATGATATTAAATGTTTTGACTTGTTTAAGTTCATAATGATTAACCTCTTGTCAACAGCTGACACCAAAAATAGTAATCGATATATTTATTTAAATATTTGCGTCTAAAGGTATTTATATTTGTAAATCCTCGGTTTTCTTAGTGAATATTGTCTCACACAGTACCTTTTTTTACATTGTAACGGGTATTTGTACCGATGATCGTCTATGTCAATACCGGTTACTTGTTTGTCATTCGGTAATTTATTTAATTTATTACCGTACAATTACCGTACGTCTGGCAATGCTGAATAGGATAGCCAGCGGACCAACTGTTTGTAAAAAAATGACATGGCACTGGTGTACATCTCGGAGTTCTGCACTTCTGTGGAGGCAACGAAAAGGCAAAAATCACTTAGGTCTGCTAACACAGACTCTGTCAATAGACTTGTGGTGCCCTGTAAAGGGGGTCTAGCTAACTATGTTGACCGTGTCTTCTGTGTGGCTGGTCCGTTGCTGTTGAACAAAATTCCCTATGATTTGCCAACTCTGAACAGTGTCGCCAGTTTCTTTCCACGTGCCCAAACTCTTTGCCATTAAAAATAAAAATTAACTTTGTTGTTCAAAATATTTAGACAAAAACAATAAGAGTGGAACATGGTGTAGGTATACAAATAATTTTGCACAAAGGACGAGTTTATCATAGAGATGCGATACCCAAATTCATTCTGTCCTGATTCATACTTTCCACGTACCCTGAATGGATTCGAAAATTAATAATTTTATTTTGCTACTACTACTATTATACCATCACGGCATATCCCACAAGTGGGGTAACCAGTAGACCAACTGCATGAAACAACTCATTTTATTTTCCATTTTTGATAATAGCAATCTCTACTATTCCTTAAACCAAAAATGTAGATAGATTGAATAGGCTATTTTCTAAACCAAACCGAGTTTGTAACTAGTTTTCAACAGAATATAAATTTTCCTTGAAGTATCATTGTATATTTAGTTAAATCGGGTTTACGACACTTGAAATACGTGGAAAGTGTACAAATTTGTTAAAACTTTGGTTTCTATTAATAGAAGTGTCCTTATTGTTTAATATGTGTAAATAAATATAATTATTTATTCAAGTTTTAGAAAAATAGGGTATACAAAAAATGACAAATCAACATGAGAATTAGGCATCGGGCAAAATATCTTACGTGGAGATTTTTGTTGTTGTTGAAAACATGTATCATAATTGAAGAAAAAAAAGTAAGGGTAGTTGTCTACCAAAATTTTCAAAATAATTATTATTATGTGTGCCTATTCTTTAAGCCAAAGTCGAAGATTGTTAATAATACATAAAATTGGATCCTTTTAGGACGAAAAGGTAAGTAAGAATATTTAAATATATTTTTTATTTCCATCTCATTTCAAGCAGAAGAAAGTCAGAATGCAAAACTTATAATTAAAAAATAGAGTAATTTTACATAAACTATTATGGTTTTCGAAAAAACGTATCAGAAAAATATTAACCTTGGCCCAAAAAAAGCTCTTACCACAATCAATACATTAAGTAAAACCTATAATTAGATAAAATGTTTATTTTACCATGTTAAACAATATTCTATTTTACCATGTTAAAAAATATTCATCAGTTTATTTTACCATGTTAAAAAATATTCATCTTCAGATCAGTGAGACATATTCTAGAGTACAACAAGATGAAAATGGTTTATCTGGCATTGTGTCAGTCGATTTTATCATATGGCATTGAATGTTGGGGTGGTGCTTTTGTAAATCATTTATATCCTGTTGTCATTGCGCATAAAGCCATTCTAAGAGTAATTCATTTCTGCGGATACAGATCACCATCTGAGCCACTCTATAAAACTTTTGGGGTACTGGATCCTAGGCAGTTATATATACTCCATATATTATTAAGATACCAAATCGAGAAGAGCAATAATACTGTTATACAACACACTCATTTAACTAGGATGAGTACCCAACAGATGCGACGTCCTCCAAAGATGAATACTACACGTGGTCAGAAGTTTGCAAAATACCTGGCACCAAAAATTTACAACAGATTGTGTGCTATGACAAAGGGGGAACACAGAAAATATATGTTTAAGAAACGGGTATTTCACTGGTTGCTAGATGTGGGAAGAAAGAATGTCGAAGATATGCTGGGCATTTTGAGTTAACAGAATTGATTAGGGTATATGATTGTTCGTGTGGAAGTTTGATCGAGACTGTCCTGGTACTGATATGGTGGATATCTTCAAGGGACACTTGCTGTATGATGTCTTTAAATAAACATAAAGTTTAAATAAAAATACTGTAGATTATTGTACAGTATGACACAGTCTTTTGACTAGTATACTGTGCGATGTGTTGTATTTAAGAAGGAAAAAAAAAAGGTACAATGATGATGTGACTAAAAGAAGAAAATAGTTTTTACTAGAATATGTACCTTTATTATAATGTTATAATATCCTGTAATTTTTATTTTGATAAATAAACATTTTATTATTATTATTATTATTATTCTGGTGTTTAGGTGAGGTAGGCAAAGAGAACGGAACGCCATCACACTTCGTTCGCTTCCTCCACATTCATCCGATTTAAAATAATAATAAACTAACCATCTATCCATTCATCCCGTAGAGGCATCTACCGCAAGTGGGGTATTTAGTGGACCGTTTGAAATTAACTTTATGTATTAAAATTAACTTCAAGAAATAAAAATGCAAATTGTCCGTTCCGTGCTAATAAAAAAACAAAACATCCAGATGGGTGCGTACCTGATAACTGATTTGTTTATTTATTAGAATAAACAAACACCCACAGGCACATCAAATACATGTAGCAAAAACAACAGGAACAAATTAAGAATCAAAGATGCGCCCTATTACAGGCGTTATTGGTTGGACTCTGAGTTCGCCGCAGGTCCAGGCCGGCCTACACTGAGAAAAATACTCAAAACGAACCATTGGTACGGTACTATCAGATTAGGACCAGAGATCGTACAAACGATTCATTGGTATAAATCTATAATATTAACTCTTCGCAAACAAATCATTGGTAAATTTACCAACAACCTGTTTGCGAAGAGTTAATATTATAGATTCGTACTAATGAATCGTTTGTACGATCTCTGGTCCTAATCTGATAGTACGTACCAATGATTCGTTGTGAAATTTCGTTAGTATTTTTCTCAGTGTACTGCCCCAAAGCACACGGAAGAACCCATTAAAGTACTCCCAAGAGTCCAACCAAGCTACCTCAAGATACCAGGAGCAAACCCAACAGCGAAAAACAGATGTACATTTAGTCTCTATTATGTATTACATTTATAATTCTAAAATATAGCGAAAATAATGATGGATTGAATAATTATGGTAACCGTCCTTTACGCAATGTTTTACGAATACTTTCCTTTTACAGGATTCTGGAAAATTTACAGAAAAGAGTGGGAAAGCAATTCATTGCTGGGGACTCCACGGAATGAACGATGACATAATTGAACGAAGAAGAAGAAAAAATATCAATTAATTATATTATTACATGTTTCATAGTTTTTCAAACTGCAATCAATCATGTAACATAATTCTTCGGAAATGTATGGGATTTATCTTTTATTTAATAACAATCTGACGTCTGAAATACGTAGAAGAATACGGCTATTAATTTCACGTTGTGACTTTATGGTTTTTATAGTATACCAGCTAATAGTAATAACTTTTTTCTTATTCTTTTCAATCCACGTGGAGTTATCCAGAACACAATAGCAGGTCGTCTATCGGTATAGATTGTCAGTAAAAGAGATTTAGAGTTGGTTTTAAAAATTATTTATGAAATAATTTAAATTCGCTTATCTTCATTCACCATTCAAATTTAATCATCCCCAACTCCTTCGTTTTCACACCTTCATTAACACATTACCCGTCCATGAGACGTACCTAACGAAAGCATTCATTCGAATATTTCTTCGGAGAATGCTCCGAATTGTCGCCGAAAGATTTAAGATTTTTGCTAGATGATTGATGATTGACGTTCGCATCCAGCTGTGTGGACGCCGCCAATGACGTCAGTTCACCGAAATCGCGATTTTTTAAAGTTAACTAACAGAAAGTGCATTTTCGAAATACTTTTTCTATAATTATAATAATACTCGTATAATGCTGATATTTTGAACCCACGTTTTGAGCTTTATCTTTATCTCGATAAGTGAATTTTTCCCGGCATTAGATTGATAAGTTTTTGTGTGACCATGACTAATCATATAGTCACATATCTGGTTTTGTAATGCTCAGAATTGTGGATGGAAATTCTGCTGCAGCGTCTCATAAAACTAGATCTGGAAGAACTAAATTTACAAGTTTACTACATATCTTTATTACAAGTTGTTATAGAAGATAAAATAACCAGTGTTTCGAAGTCATTTTTTTTACAAAGAGCTATTTGGTAATCAAAAAATAATAATATAACTCACTTGCAAAACATCATTTGTAGAAAGAGGAAGCCTCCATCTATGAGATAGCCCCAGATGAATGTCCAGAAGAGTGCCCTCCATAGTCTCGGCTTTACTCCCTTCTGCTTTGCCCTGTTTAACTCTTTATACCAATTTCTGAAACAAACAAAAAAACAATTTAATTTACCGTATTTTAAAATTACGAGCCGGCTTTCAAAAGCTGCCGCGTTCATCATCAGGCTAGAATGAATGTATTTATTTTTACTTACTTAATTAAGAGTTTTATAAAGGGTTAAATCAAAGAAATCGCATTCTAGCGATAAGTTCGTACATTGAATTGTACAACTGATATTTTTATGATACTTTGTATTGATTTGAAATAATGTAACGAATGTATGTACAGATGTATGTATGTAAGAATAAAATAAAAGTTTATTCAAATTCACAACTTAAAATAATCTTAAAATTAATGATAATTTGTATTTTTTTCTATTTCAATTATTATTTTTCCTATTGAATTTCAATTGAGGAAATTACACATACCTATATCGAAACGATTTACAAATTTCTTCACTCTACTCTTACCTGGTAATGAGAGCAAAAGCTGTTGCAAGTTATTTCGCAACTTATAGTCACGCATAAGTACCTACTACATGTAAAATGTTTTATCTCAATTAATTTAACTTTAAACAAAAAAAAAAAAAATTATACTTGGCAGCGGTGGGATTCGAACCCACGCCTCCGAAGAGACTGGTGCCTTAAACCAGCGCCTTAGACCGCTCGGCCACGCTACCGTTGTGAACAATGCGCCGAAAGTCTAGTATATAAATAAACACACACATTGTCTGATGTCTGAAATATTTATATCACTTTCATGTCTCATGTGAAGAAACACTGAATCTATTTTTATATTAATCTCTGATAAATGCATCAATTTAGTGAGTCGTTTTAAAATGCTGCGAAATGGTCGCAGAAATTCGTAATTTATGCAGTACGATTTATGCGATATATTATTTATTTATTTATTTATTTAATACATTAAACGGCGTTTAAGCCTTTTTACATTGTATTACAAAGTATACTTGAACATATATCACTATTACATTACAGTTATACACTCAAGGTACCTACATATCGACTACAAAAGATAAAAACAAATTTCATTATAAAAACATTAAGACATAAGCATTATACTGCAATTTATACACAATCATACCAATCCGCTTAACCCTATAACAATAAAAATATAATTACATGTATCTATCATTGATATACTAAATAATATACTAATAAAATATAATTACATGTATCTATCATTGATATATGCACACACGCAAGTACCTTCCAACAAACAAGAGGAAACATTTATAACAAAAATATGCATTACCAAAAGGTAAGAATGAATAAAAATCTGTAAAGGGTACATAAAACAAATATAAATATAACAAACAATACGAAGAATTAAAATCATCAGGTAGGTATCTACATAATAATTATATACAATATAAGCAAGTACATGCACATTGGTAACAATAATCCACAATAATTATAAAGTAATTGAAAATTACCTCATTTTATCATGAAAGTGATCTTGTAAAATATTTTTCAATTGAAATATAAGTATTTAGCGTCGTTGCTATGATAAATTGGAAATTCTGAATATTTGTAATGACGAATAAATAAATTGTTACACAAACAACGAGATGAGGCTATGTGAAATCGTGTACGAGTAAGAGCGTAATGGATTCCTTTAAAATTATCAATAAGGCACTAATGAGAAAGTACAACACACAATGAGATGTTTAATTACAATATATTATGTACAATACGTATGACGTTTTCAGCAAACAGTGAATATATTTTCAGGAACACTTCAGTATGCTGTGATAATAATGTGGTTTGATATCGAAACTGGATAAATCCATTATTGTAGTTAAATAAAAAAAGAGCCCAATATCTAATTAGATATTTTTATGTTATAATTATTGTGTAGTATTTTATTCGAATGTTGCGCATTTTTTTTGAATAAATAAAAAAAAAAATTTGGTCACAAAATTCATGAACGTGGTCATTATAAAATATACGCGTACACAAATCCCGTGGAGCACCCGGTAAAGAATTGGTCTCCCACTCTTATCCGTAAGTTTTCGAGTGTCCTGTTAGAGGCAGGTGTTCGAAAAATTAAGACATTTTACATCTTAAATTCAGCGATGAGGCTTGCCACCCATCCTGAATGTCTTGATTTTATATTGGCACGGAGAGGACAGCTTGCATGTTTATTATATACAGCTGGTCTGCTGGCTACCCCACTTGTGGGATATGCCGTGATGGTATAGTAGTAGTAGTACACAAATACATTTATTACTTTCAATTGTTCCATGAAGTCCCTCGAAAAGAAAAAAAATCCTTTACATTTTTGATAAATTCTTGTGAAAGGTAGGTGGGTGCCTGGAACTCATCACACAATAAGATTTTTTCTGTCTTCAATTTGAAAATTTTACAATTAGATTTTCGAAAATTCTCAGAAAAGTTATTGGCAGCGCTGCCATTTCAATTATCCACGTAAGGCGTCGAACTTTGGACATAATAATTATATCTTGGACCGGTATTGACTTGGTTACAATCAATATACAGGTAAGGAGCAATATTCCAAGTAATCATATTTTACTGCTGTGATGTAGTTACTATTTAATCATTAGTTACAAAGTGTTAATTACTTTAATTATGTACAATCGTGTCTTCTAGAGCAACCTGTTTATGTGGTTTGTAATTAAATACGTAAACACAATTAGGTGGATAATATTGTGTATCAGATGTAAAGTAAAACTGTTTTTTGTGAACCAATTTGGGTTTGAATCATTGTTATGAATCTGGCTTTTAATAGTAGGCAATTTTTTAAGATGCGCCGTTTTGCGGAAAAACCACCGCAAGGGCCCATTCAAGAATCATGACACCTCCTGAACAATATGGTTTTAACCTCGCCTTAAACACCTCTACACTCTCCAGAGTCCGCAAATCACAGGGAATAATGTTCTATTTTAATTTAATAATCTCTATAAAACATACATAAACAAATTTAATTTTTTTGCTTTCCGTTGAGAATCCCCTGTAGTTACTACTGTCATGTTTTTGTATTCATTGTCACTTATGTGTTAATTGTGTTTGTTTCAAGTTTGTTTTTGTAAGTTATTGTACTTTAAAGGCTATTTAGCCGTATATTATGTTAATAAATAAATAAATAAATAAATTTGACATCCCTTTTTTCATCGTGCTTTTGTCGAAGGTGTTATATACATAAGCATGCGAAAAGATGGATTAAATCGGCAACTGAATTCCAACTTAGAATCTCTCGATTTTATATTTGATTTAGGTATTAGATGCGTAAACACAAACTCGAAATGATGAGGACAGAGAGAAATGCCAATGTGTTTATTACAAACAGCTAATCCACTTACAATGCGGGAGATGCCGTGATGGTTCAGAGTTACAAAATAGACTTGATGCAAAACTTTGATTTGATTTTGAGCAAAGTTTTAGTACGTAGCATTACGTAACTGTAAGAATATTGTAGTAGTGAGTAGTGCCTTGTAGTTAGCATTTCCACCAAGGGACATTAAGGGTTTTGTAATTTTAGGGAGGATTTTGTCGGAGGGAGTCTCTCTGGCAAACCCTGTGCCCTCATTTGAAAAATTATGTTTCGTTAAGTCTGGATGATATAGGAGCTCTGCTCTTCAAAAATCCAGGGGAAATTGGTGGGAAAAGATTGATAATGTCCTAACAAGACGAGGGAAAAGATTGAAAATGTCGTAACAAGACGAAAGACGTCTCTCTCGTCAAATAAATCAAATGGTAGAATTCTTCTTCTTATTTCATTTTACGGCAATGCACCCGCAATCGAGTAAATTATAAAATGGTAGAATAAAACACTTGTTTTATTATTTCGTTGTTGGGTAAAACCTATAATGTATATGAGCCATGTTAAGATATTCAGAGTTTCAAGATTTTTTTTCTGTAATAATATGTTTAAACATAATATCTAATATTTTTTTTAAAAGATAACAAACTATATCCGTATGCAGGATACCGTGGAAATTTTCATTGATTTATTTATTTGATTGATATTTGTGTAAATTTTGAGTTAGTTTAAAGAAATCGCACCTTTACAATAGACTTGTCCTCTGTATATTGATTATATTTGATTTGAATTTATTTTCTTTGAAAATTGTTTGCTTTGTGATAAATGTACAGTAAAGAATAAATAAATATACCTTGTAATAATAAAGGAGTAATTTAAGTTTGTGCAGTTGTTGACCTGAATTACAAATGCAAACTTGTTGCTAATTTCATTCATGTACCTACTGTCATAGTAATAATATTTAAGTACATACCTGCTTAGTATTATTTCACATATATATGTGAAGGTCTGCTCTCTACAATCTTTGTAGCTGTTGTTGGCTAAACTACTTACATACAATATAATTATTGCATCTAATCATCTACGGAGTTAAGATTATATGCAACTTAAAAAATGCCTAAAATATGCATAGTAAATGTTTGAATTAATATACATGTACATATATATTTATTTAAGGTTTCATGGAGCAGCTAAAATAGTTTTTAATTGAAAAAACTATTAGAAAACTTTTGAGAAAAAATTAATGCAAAAAATAAAAGAAAATATGCAAGTTTAGAAAGACTTCGGGCAATATTGAATGAGATATGTTCGCATGCTGTACAGCTACCTGTGTAAAAGTTTTTTTTTATAAAAAGAAAATAATATAAATTTAGTGTGAAAATGTATCGAGTTCAACAAGTTTCAATATCAGGGGGGTAGAAATCACTAGATAGTGATAATCTCTCCACAGCACATAATCACTTTTTTTCTTGTGTATACTGCTTTTTTATTTTCTTATATGAATGATGTGCAAGAAGAATTAAATTTTTATTTATTTATTCTTTACTGTACATTGATAACAAGCAAATTCACACAAAAATACATTTCAAACAAATACATACAATCAATATACAGAGGGCGAGTTTATCGCAGAGGCTCGATTTCTTCCAACTAACCCAAATAAATAAATAAATAAATATCTACCCCACTTTGGATACGGCCTGAGGGTATAGGGTAGAAATTTAACATACAGTTTTATAGAGTGTAAATTGGATACGATAAGCTTTTTCAGGTATCAAAAAATAGTGGAAATAGGCATCATCGCAGTGGATTATCATTAAAATATGCAAATGCTATAAAAATATGCCAGTAAGCCTCTAAAATACTCAAAATATGCAAATGCATATAATATACATAGGTACGCTTATAATATGGTCTAAAATCTTCGGTAATGTTGCAGTATGATTATTTAATATTGATGTTTGTGTTTATAAAATAACGTAATAAGGCTAATAATTATATTTAACTTAAAGAATGTTGTAGAATGTCCTAGAATCTGCGTACAACGAGAGCACGTGATGGTGTTGCATTATGGCTGTTTATTATTTACATAATATGTATGTAAGTATTCTTAAAAATAAACTATTTGATTGTCAATCATGTATTTTCTAGTTGATAAACTAAATAAAAATCTTCAGAATTATTATTTATTAAACTACACTCTTTTATAGTATGATGTTTGATACTTTAGGGCGTGAAAAGGTTATTTTTGTGTTAGGTATAAGACAGATATTAGAAAAACATCACATATTTTTGAAATTCTCAATTCAGTGATGAGGTCTGCCACCTATTCAGAATGTCTCAATTTTTATTGGCTAGGAAAGGTTGACTTGCATGTTTTTCATAATCCAGTAAGACCGCTGGCTACCCAACTTGTGAAAATGTCGTTATGATATAAATGAATAATCTCTGGACTGATTTCCAAACACTAATTTGGTAAAACATTAATGTTGTTGACCGAAGGTACTTGTTGGAAGTCCATTTCAAGATAATTGAAAAAAACACAATATGTAGTTAACTTCCAAATGACTTTATTAACTTCGCGTACTAGTATTCGGAGACTCTCGTCTCCATCATCAGGCGATTAGTAAAAAAGTAAAATAAAATAAATAGCATTTTTGCTCTTCTCTGATTTGGGTTTTCTGTGGTTTCCCCATTTCGCAATAAGGTAAATACTGGAGAAGTTAGATATTTATAAGTATTTTTCTTAAATTATTCTCTCGTGAATCCGTCCACAGCGGTTCATTTTCCAATAGTTTTTCATCAATGAATTGTAATTACTTTCTTATCAACACGGGCTTCTCCCAACTTTCTTTTGTTCAAATCCTATAAATACTGTTTGTCTCTGTATCTTATTTTACTTTTTTACTAATGATGGAGACGAGAGTCTCCGAATACTAGTACGCGAAGTTAATAAAGTCATTTGGAAGTTAACTACATATTGTGTTTTTTTCAATTATCTAATTTGGTAAGATGGAAGAAGTTACTGCACATCATCCTAGTAGATATTTTGAATTAATATTGTTTCGTTAATACTTTTATAAAACGACATTGTGTAAAAAGAATATTTAAATATGTACAGATTGTTAGATAAATTGCAACAAGTGTTTCTTTCTACTATAGATTGTAAATCGTCAGAGAGACGTTTTTCGACTAATATGTCGAAAGATATACCTAATTATGGAATTCTACTACGTGTGCACCGACACATTTAATAAAAATAAGCATTGATTTTCTTATTATTATATTCATTGAATTTCACTATTTTGGCAAATGCAGTTTTGTCAAACTCAACACGAAAAATATATTTGCAAACTTAGAGTTATAAAATGACATTTTTGGATTTGTCATTATATTTACAAAACGACACTTTTGGATTTGTTATTTACAAAACGACACTTTTGGATTTGTCATTTACAAAATGACATTTTTGGATTTGTTATTTCAGAAAGACATTTATGGATTTGTTCTCTTTTGGATTTTTCATTTACAAAATGTCATTTTTGGAGTTGTCATTTACCAAATCTCATTTTTGAATTTGTCATTTACAAAAATAAATTTATGGATTTGTCATTTAAAATGTCATTTTTGGATTTGTCATTTACAAAATGACATTTTTGGATTTTTCATTTACAAAATGACTTTTTGGAATTGTCATTTACAAAATGACATTTTTGGAGTTGTCATTTACAAAATGTCATTTTTGGACTTATCATTAAAAAATGTCATTTTTAGACTTGTTCAAATTTGATTCCAATATTTTTAAAACATTGATTTTTTAATTTAGATCAATCTCGTTGATATTATTGATGTTTCATTTATCATCAATTAAAACTGTACCAGCCGCCATTTTATTGCCATAATCAATTATTAAAATCTACTTTGTTGTGCTCCTAATATTGACATAGTAGTGATAATATACAAATCGCCTCCATCATGCTAAATGTCAATGTTCAATAATGGAGGTGTAACGAATAGTATATTTACCGAATACCGAATATTATGCAAGATCATGTGCCGAATAACCAAATATTAGACAAAACAATGGTGAGAGTGTACGATACTCCCTACCGCGCATCTTCGTGTAGGTACATCATAGACATTATGTACTAAACTTGCAGCACGGTACATTTTTTATGAATTATTGTGTTTCAACATTAATAATAACAATACTAATATTATATGTATCAAAATATTTCGGATAGATCAGAGCCTGTTATCGGGAGGGAGAGACATTAAGACATATTTTGTCTCTCTTCTTTCCGGAACAGACTATTTGAAAAGACATGATCAGGTAGCAAAAATATTACATCAAAATTTAGCTTTGAAATTAAATTAATTGAACAGGAATCAAAATTACCATACTATAATTATTGTCCAGTATCGGTACTTGAAAACAATGACACTAAACTCTACTGGGATCGACCAATTCAAACTGATCGAACTATTCTAGCTAATCGACCAGATATTGTATTGGTTGATCGCAGATGCCGTAAAACATACATCATAGACATCACTATACCGCACGATGAAAATTTAAATAAAGCTGAGCAAGATAAGATAATAAAAAATCTTGATCTTGCTCATGAAATCAAAGATATGTGGAGAACACCTACCACAATCATCCCATCCTAATCATGCCTATAGTGTTGTCTGTGAATGGTTTAATATCTAAGAGTCTGTCAAACAATCTCAGAAAACTGGGAGTAGATGACAGGCTCAAATACAGCATGCAGAAGGCCGTACTTCTATCGTCCACCAGGATAGTAAGAAGGTTTTTGTCCCTGTAGCTCTGTAAGTGATCTCCCATGATTGTACTATTTCATAGAACATCATGGAAGAATCAACTCGAATAATGTAGGGGTTACTATACTATACTACTATACTATACCCTCACGCCGTATCCCAAGTGGGGTAGGCAGAGAGAACGGAACGCCACACAGATCTATCTTTACACACTTCCTTCGCTTCCTCCACATTCATACAGTTTCTCATACATGCACGTCGATTCCTCTTACTCAACACGCGGCCGTCCTTGAGAATTTGATCCACGTGATCAAGCCACGTGGTTCTCGGACGTCCGCGCTTCCTCACACCTTTTCTTTCAGACAAGTATATCCTCTTTGTCATTCTTACTTCGTTCATTCGTTCAACGTGTCCAAACCACCGTAGTTTATTCACGCGCATTCTGTCCACAACACTCTTCTTGCATCCGCTCATTCTTCTAATATCCTCATTCTTCACTCTATCACGCAGCGTTTTACCAACCATTCTTCTTAACGATCGCATCTCCACTGCATTTATTCCACTTTCGTCCTTCTTCAGCCACGTCCATGTCTCGCTTGCATACGTAAGTGACGGTACCAGAATGGTATTGTGCACCAGCATTTTAGCCATGTTCGACACATTGCCATTGCTGACAATGGGTCGAAGTGCACCGTTCACTCTAGCACCGGCCACTTTCCTTCTTTCAATGTCCCTATCGCATCTTCCATCCCTCGCAAACATACTTCCCAAATATACATACTCACTTACTTGCTCCAAACATTCGTCACCAACTTTGATCTCGCAAATCGTTTTTTCATTCTCTCTTTCAAACACTAGAACTTTCGTCTTCATAACATTCATTTTCAAACCATTCAAATTGCAACTATCATACACACACGTAACAATCTCTTGTAAGTCCCTTTCACTCTCAGCCATTAACACCAAATCATCTGCGTACATCAATGCATTCACCCGAAACCCATTCAGCTCGACACCAACATCCATCTCTTTCACAGGTCGCATACAGTAGTCGAAGAATAGGTTGAACAGCCACGGAGACATGACACAACCTTGCTTCACTCCCTTGGTGAGGACGAACCACTCCGAGAGAGTGTTATTTACCCTCACGCAAGCGGAGCTTCCCACGTAAAGTGAAGAGATTGCGCGTATCAACCGGCTGCTCACCCCATACTCCGACAGCACGTGCCACAACCTTTCCCGGTCCACTCGATCATATGCTTTCTCCAAGTCCACGAACGCACAAAAAAGCCTCTGGTGTTTACCCAGAAACTTCTCTATAATCATTCGCAGGGAGAAGATCTGATCGGTGCACCCTCTGCCATTCAAAAACGCTCCTTGTGCATCCCATATCTTACACTCAGTTATCTTTCGTACTCTCTCAATCAAAATTCTACCATACAATTTCCCTATTGAGCTCAGCAAGCTAATAGCCCGATAACTCCCGCATTCAAGTCTAGAGCCTTTCCCTTTGTACAGGGGGCAGATGATAGCACTCCTCCAATCCTCTGGTGTGACGCCTTCTCTCCAACAATCGTTGAAAAGCTCCAAGCACCACGCGAGAGCCCCCGGTCCACCAGACTTGATGAGCTCAACGGCAACACAATCATACCCTACAGCTTTACCGCACTTCGCTTTTTTTAATGCATTCATAATCTCATTCATGTCTATCATATCGTTTTCATTCACACTGCTTTCAATGTCGTCATACTCATTCTCATTTGTACCATCACATTCAAACAGATCTTCGAAATACTCCTTCCATCTCCGTAACACACATTCATCATTCACTAACACACATTCATCCTTGTCTTTTATCCCTTTCATACTGTTCACACTTGTACCCGTCCTCTTTCGTTTCACTTCATTCCAAAAAATCTTCATATTTTCACTCGCATACGTAGACAATTTCTTACATTCTTCATCTTCAAGCATTTTTTTCTTCATTTTCACAACTTCACGCACTTCCTTCTTGCATGTCTTGTATACTTCTTTCTTTCGCTCTTTTTCAAATGTGTCACACTGTTTCACACTCAGTAAGTCTTTCCAAGCATTCTTCTTCTTATCTACAGCTTCTTTCACATCATTATCCCACCATGCATCGCCTTTCTTACGTCCTACTTTAGCTTCACCACATGCTTCTTTTGCACTCCCTACAAGCACACTTTTTAAGACATCCCACCTTTCATTCATCGTTAGATCATTCTTTTCGTTTGCGCTAAGCTTCTCATTCACAGTTTTTACATATTCATTCTTTACACTCTCATCTTTCAGTTTTTCGACTCTCAATCTCATAGATGGCGTGGACTTTTGTGTTCTTGAACGCCAACCGGAGAATAGATTTATTCTTGAGACGACAGGGTAGACGTAGGGGTTCTACATTTGAATATACCTAAATTTATTTTAATATTTTATGGTTTTTGTTATTTAATGTTTTATTTAAATTTTATTTTTAATCTTATATTGTGTTCAAATGTAGAATCTAATATTGTTTTGTTTAATAAATGTTATATGTATCACTTCATATCAAATTATTATTATTATACCTAACGACTCCTGAGGTATCCCGGTGTATGGTGGATCTTTCTATTATTATTAAAACAACACCATACTCTACTGGGATCATTACAGCCTTCGGCCAATGCGATCCCAGAGAAAACAGAGTTCGTCGGTAGCCTGGAGGTAGAGTCTCGGCCTTGTGAAGACGGGGTCCGGGGTTCGATCCCAGGTGCCGGCAAACTCCCCTTTCACGACACAAAATATGTTTCTGGGAAATGTTGTTGAACAATTTGATTGCCTTAGCTATTGGTGATTCTGCGAGAATATTTGTCCGGCTTGTAGGTGGATAGATTAAATTAATTAATTAGATGTTTGAGGATTAATATATATCCACCTGTAGCTGACAATGAAATAGCAGCCCACATGGGTTAAAATTTATCAACACCGGGCCATACGAAAAGTAAAGTAAATAGGCAATAATCTACAAGGAATTATAGTTCCTTCCAGTTTTACAATCAAACTATTCGGCAGAATACCGAATAATGGACTAGATATTCGGTATTCGGCTGAATAGTAAAAATGTTGCCGAATAAGCGGAATATCGAATAGTTGCCGAATATTCGTCGCATCTCTATTCAATAATAAACAAACATAATATTGGCTCATGGTATGTTGTTACTCTTGTACACTGAAGTGTTTACCCATTCGCAGAATCTTCAGGTTGTATTCAAGGCTGTGTAATCATAATAGGTATTATGTAAAGTCATCATGTGATTTTATACAGAAACGTAAATAGGCACATATGCGAAAATCTTGACATTTGAAAATGCATACCATGTGCAAGTAATTATTTGTAATGGGTGTATTGCCGAAAAAAATATGAATACCAAAGATTTTTGTTTTAACGATTCTATAAATTAATTAAGTCATCACCATCATCATCAGTTGCTCTACAGCCCGTTGTGAGCCTTGGCCTCCTCCGATATTTGCCTCCATCTTCCCCTATTTTGGTATGTACTCATCCAATCCGTGATGCCAATGATGTCCACATCCCTCTGTACACCATCCATCCAACGGAGTTTGGGTCTACCAACGCTACGTCTACCTTAATTGATTATTAAAACCCATGCTATCTTTAGGTACGACACAAGCATGTTATTGCTTATTGAGAGGTTATTTGAAGTAAATTTTAGTCGTCAAAATCACTATCACGCAGCTTTCTTCTTCGGGTAGACAGAAAGGATCGAGCACCATTATTTACTCCTATCCTTTCATACACTTTTCCTTCCGACACAATCATACAAGTCCTCATGCATAGGTAGGTACTCTCCTATTCATAGTGCTCAACACGTGTCCCTCCTGTACGATCTGGTTTATATAATATAATCTTTCCAATTTATCCTCGGACGACCACGTTTCCGATCACCATTCCATATACCTACATTTACGGCTACAAGCCGGATAAGACGGGATAACACTTTCAGCGACAATTATGAGATTCAGGCTCATGATGTCATCATTGAGCACTGAATCGCGTAAAAGTGATATATTTCTGTGTATAGGTATGTGTGTTTGTGTTAATGTTGATGAGAGGAAAATTGATCCAATTGATTTGTAAATATATTGTTTTGCCGTTGTGAATAATTGTATTGGTTTAATTTTGTATTGTGCTGGTAGATTTTTTTGAACGTTTGATGAATGTACATGAGAACTGAAAGTTTGCTATTTGTAACTAATTCTTATGTGTATTAATATTTCTAGCTGATTCTTATATGTGTGTTAATGTTATAGTTGAAATCCGACCCTCCGCACAAGCATTTAGTTGCTTATGGAGGGAGCATTTTTACTGTGTGTAATATTATTTTGTTATTGTAATATCAATGTATACTGTGTATTTATGAATGAAATAGAATAAATTAAAATATATATATATATATATATATATATATATATTAATTTTGTCATTTGATATACAAAGGGAAGTGTTAATATCTTCATTGTTATTTGTTAATTTTTCTTTATTATTATTTACTAGGTACATTAAAATAGACACAGAAAAAGTATTTTTTTTTATAAGCAAGTATTTTCAGTTTCAGCACTACACGCAAATGACACAGAATATATATAAATAAATGGGTTGTACAGGTGTATTTTGACTAATAATATCCTCAATATTGTATTGACTTGACTGATTTGTTTTTAATTGTTATTATGTTTGTAAAGGCTGAATCAGCCGTTTATTGTATAAATAAATATCTCCATTTACACAGGTGTGAAAATCCAGACAAATGCGAAAACTAAATTTAACAAATAAAACTTTATTGGTTTCCTAATATGTAGTATACCTACAGGTACATTTCTACAGATATACAAAAGGCGGGCATATCGCATATATTATACGATTTCTTCCAGGCAACCCGAAAAAAACTACATTAACAATATCTAAGTTAAAGTTGTTGTTTTTTCTAACCCGTACATGATCATTCAATGTATTGAATTTACATAACGTAACCTTATACGATAGTTAATTGAAAAATAACTTCGACAACTAGATAGATCAGTTAGTAATTACCTACTGCTATACCTATTCATAATATAGGTAATCGATATGATCGGTTCTTGTCACGTTAGAGACACCGTGTTTTGTACTGTATTCACGAAGTTAAGATGGTCAGTATTTATATTAATTATTAAGAAGTAATAGCGCTTTAGATAATAATTATTAATTTAACTTAACTATATGACTAAATTATTTTAATTTCTATTTTACTTAGCCGTCATCCAAAAACCGTGCGTCACAATTAATGTAAGTTATTTTGAGTTTAATCCATTGGTTAAAACTCAAAATAACTTACCATTGGCCATTAAATTGGCTTTTAAATTAAACCATTGGTTTAAACTCATAAAAAAAACACACACACACACACACACTTGTCTCGCTCGCAAACACATGCAGTTAACTAAACTTAAAACCAAACGCACATTTAAAATCAGTAAGTAAATAATTATTTATTTATTCATGAAATGCACGCTTACGCCTTTTTGCAATAGTAAATAAATAAATAAATCTTTATTGACCATAATTTTACACAAATACATAAACAATAAAATTACAATTAAAATTACAATTACTTGCAATCAACATGAACAAGAAAATTTTACAGCTATCAATAAAAAAAATCAACAAAACACTAAAAATAACCAAAAATAAGTAGATACATTAGTAGGTACTCTATCAACAAATACATACAGGCATACATAAAGACTAGTGATGTAACGAATATTCGTATTCGCATATTTCAAAGTATTCGCATTCGTATTCGCAAAAAATATGCGAATGTTTTGCGAATATTATTTTGGTAATAAAGTATCGGTAATTTGGTCAAAGTACCGGATACTTACCCGGTACATTGTAGAAAAAGGTACTGCAAGAAAATATTCCTTAAGAAAACCGAGGAGTTTTGAAATATTTTAAATTCCTATACCATTTTGAAAATTCAGCGACGGGGGGGTAGAAATTTTAATGTTTGAGCAGTTTTTAGAAATTTAAGCGAATTAATATTCGCTATTCGCACTCGCGAATGTCGGCAACAAATATTCGTATTCGCATTCGCATTCGCGAATATCCAAAATCACACATTCGTTACATCACTAATAAAGACACACATTTATAGTTAGCTCAGACACATGGTATTCACACTATTTACCAACCAAACATAGGCATAAATGTATAGCCGAGTATCTATCCCTATCCGTACATTTTTCACTATAATGTTATTATTAATTACTGCAAATCCGTTTCATATACCTAGTACTTGTTGTATTATTATATATTATAAAAGATTGTTCGATTACAAAACTGAAAATGATGGGGGAAAGGGGTATTAAAAACTATGTAAATACTATAAAAAATTAAGGATTTATCCTGACAAACATAATATAAACAGAGAAGATTGAGACACGAGTGGTACATTTATTAAATTCCAGGGGTTTCATTGACATAATAATATCACCTATTTGCCTTTCAGATCCAGAAAGTTGGGTTAGTTAGAAATTGCGCCTCTGCGATAAACTCGCCCTCTGTATATTGATTTTATGATTGTATTTGATTTGTATGTATTTTTTTAAATTTCCTTGTTATCGATGTACAGTAAAGAATAAATATTAACCTATGGCAAACAAGTCGTTGGTAAATTTACCAACGATTTGTTTGCGAAAAGTTAAATTATAGATTCGTACTAATGAATCGTTTGTACTATCTCTGATCCTAATCTGATAGTACGTACTAATGATTCGTTGTGAAATTTCGTTAGTATTTTTCTCAGTGTAGTCTCTACTAATCCTACAAGCAAGGAGGATATTTGAGATAGAATTTAATTTATTTTGTAGTTGTACTGAACTATTGGATGAATGAGTTTGATTAATATTGATGATTTCGGAGATTTTTTTAAAATATAAACTTTGATGACTTCATGATCATGAATCCGTATTGCCATGTTTTACTGCATTTGACAGATCACATCAGTCTAGACATGGCAACAATATCAATTATTATTACTGAGAGTAATAGAAACAACAGGGTTACTCTCGACAAAACTAAACACGATCTTAATCTAGTCTTGATCTTGATCATACGACGCACGAAGGGACTATGGTCAAAAACACCGCACTACCGCTAACGCGCGATCGGTTTGCGTGTATTTTTGGCCAATAGTCACTTCGTGCGTCGTATGATCAAGATCAAGACTAGATTAAGATCGTGTTTAGTTTTGTCAAGAGTAGCCCTGCTGGGATGCACAAATTGGTATAGAAACATGTGAAAATAAGGAACTGTCAAATGAGAATTAAAGAGATTGAAAAACTTGTACGAAAACTGTATCTTATTTATGTTTATTATGTAAAAGTCGGGTTTGACAAAGACAAAAGCATGCCGAAACCTAGGTACCTACTTATCTGAAATATAAAGTTCTTACGATTGTTTCATTTACAACTGTACGAAAATGTTGACAGTATAAAAATAAGGTGTGGATTTCAACATGTCCTTGTGATTTTTTTATATTATTTTATTAAAAGTAAAATAATAGAATTACACATAAAATTACAAATAAAGATAAATCTTTTTAAATTCAGCATTACTCCAACGCTGTGCACTAAAATTAATGAAAATTTAACCATTGAATAAAAAACTAAGAGAAAATAAAATATTTAGAATGTTTATAAAGAGTGTTTTTCTTTGTACTTTGTGTTTCTCTCTCTATAATGTGATGTTATTTTATTGCATTTCTTTCTCATATCAAAGGCTTTTATAACTGTTCATTATTTATTATTATTATTTGGATGATTTGAAAAGCGCCGTTTTGTGAAAAAAATTCAGCTCATGGGCGCTCTTTGCTAACTAAGGTTGTGTCTGGATTATTCCGTGAGATTTCTTTAATAGATAAGTATTCAGTTGGTTCTTGAAACGATATATGTCCTGCGTTTCTCTGATCATTTGTGGAAGCCTGTTCCAGACTACAGGTGCAGAAATTGCAAAAGCACGCTCCACGTACACTGGTTTCGATACAGTACTGGTCACCTCCAATTTAGTTGTAATATCTTGACAAGACCTCAGTGTTGTCTGTCTATGACTTAACGCCTGTCTACCGCAGAGTTCCATGATATATTTTGGGGCCATAGCATGAAGTGCCTTAAATACTGTCAAACACACTTTAAATTCGACTCTCACCGGACATCTGAGCCAGTGAAGAGATTGAAGGGTGGCAGATATGTGAGAAGAGCGATTCAGTTGATAAATGAAACGTGCAGCCGCATTAAAAACGGACATAAATAAATAAATCGCATTGCACAAGATCAATGATTACAAACTGTATTTTTCTTTAAGAAACAGACATTAAAAATGAGTGGAGTTTTTCATAAAAATAAGTATCGTTTCGCATTTCATTAATTGTTTAATTGCAAACTGCCTTGAACATCAATCCAAAGGATGATTTCAATAAACAATAATTGCATGTCTTTAGTTTCTTCAATTATAACCTTCTATAAATAATGAACCTAGCAGTTATGAAGAAATAATCACTATTCGTAAGGAAAAATTATATTTAACAGGAGACTTGAACCCTTGAAAATTGAAAAATACACGGTTCCCTTTATATATGAAATATTTACTTATGTAAAAAATAATAATTTTACTTTATTTTTATTTTTATTTTTACAATATTTAGAATCAAACAGTCGTTACACAATATGTTGACAATTAATACATTTAACATGTGGACCAGCGAAGATTCCACTCTTACCAGAAATGTCTTAGTCTTGAGGAAAAAAAGCAAAAGTTAAAATTCTCTAAAAAAGTCAAAGTAAATTTAAAAACAACGATAATACAATACTTAAAAATAATACAAAAATACAAAAGTGACAAATCCCAAAACATTAGAAATCAGTCTTTCAGTCTCATAAGTCTTGAGAAAAAAAAGTAAAAGTTAAAATTTTCTAAAAAAGTCAAAGTAAATTTAAAAACAATAAAAATACAATATTTAAAATAATACAAAAATATAAAATATAAAAGCAAAAAAATCGTAAAATACTAGTAATCAGTCTTTCAGTCACATTAGTCTTGAGATAAAAAGTGTACCTAATAATGTACCTATTTTCAATTCTACAAATAAATATTTCGAATTGTTTAACTATTGAATGGAACAAAGACAACATAATGCCTCTAACAGTGTGATTATTATATAGTACATTTCACTTTATGTTGTGTTTTTAAAGCATAATAGCAAAATTGTTGGAGTGTCCATTGTGCCCTGGCACATGCACTATGGAGGATATTTTTGACGCATCTCCACGTGCTATGCGAGATCAGTTTGATTGATTTTTTCACCCGGTAAAGAATTATTTGTATTTCTACAGTACCGGTATCGTACCTTCGAGTTATCATTTTCAGATAGGTATCAGATCCCGTAGAGCACCCGGTAAAGAATTGGTCTCCCACTCTTCTCCGTAAGTTTTCGAGTGTCCTCTAAAAGGCAGGTGTTCGAAAAAAATTAAGATATTTTTTTTTTATTTTTGACAGGTCTATTTTTTTTTAATTTTATTTATTTAAAAGAAACCCTCAAACAGCAGGTAGAATCTGCTGGTTTCAGAAGGCCATTATGTTACAAATTACATTAAATATAAGAACACACTACAAGAAGAATACAATCAATAATATTTTAAGACTATCATTATATCACACTATAACTATATTGTATATATTCACTTCACCATCACCGCATTGTAGGTATCAATATCATAAATTCACATCTAAATTTTTTACATCTTAAATTCAGCGATGAGGTTTTCCACCCATCCTGAATGTCTTAATTTTTATATTGGCACGGAGAAGGACAGCTTACATGTTTATGATATGCAGCTGGTCTGCTGGCTACCCACTTGTGGAATATGCCGTGATGGTATAGTAATAGCTAACATTTTCTTTTGTATGCGACAACCTTGTTTATAACCATACGTGCCAGCTATGTAACTGTCCTAGGATATTTAAGAGGTTTTCCCCGCAAGTGATTGGTATTCACAACAACAACAACCTCTCTTCGCTGTGATATTTTATTATTATTAGGTATTTATTCATGCAGTGTTTGCAGGATCTGTTTGACTGTCTTAATTCTAACAAAAATATGTATTTATTCATTTATTCTTTCTGCATATATATTATCATAATAAACACTAAAATAAAATATACAAATTTGACAATAATAATCTTACATCGAATACCCTGTGAGAGGTAGATTAATACCTATATTTAATTTAGCGATGAGATTTGCTATCAATCCTGAAGGTCATGTTTTCACCTATTAACGTGGTAGGGACAGACGAAAGTGGAAGAGGCTACTGGATTCAGCCAAGGCCCACCCAGAGCTGTCGAGCTCATGATGATGATGATGATGATGACGTGGTAGGGTCGGAGATATGAATTCTGGCTTAGCGGTACTGTTAGAAGTTTAAATTATCATTGCCTTGAAGTACGGATAAATAGGAGTCTTATGTCTCCTAGAGCAGTGGTTCCCAAAGTTGACTGGGCTCTGACCCATCTAGGAAAAAATTCCAATCTTGGGACCCACCTTTTAGCTGTCTTAGAGAAGAGAGGTCATAAATATTCTCTAGAAGCGAGTCATGAAACTACTTAATGCTCAGGGCCCACTCAATATTCGCTCGCGACCCACCAGTGGGCCGCGATCCATAGTTTGGGAAACACTGTCCTAGAGTATATTTTGAAATTAGGTAAATTGAAACAAGTGTTTCTTTCTCCTACAAATTATTAATCTCAAGAGAGACGTCTTTCAACTAATCAGGTTTTATCAATGTCTCTTTCACGATTTATAATTTATGAAAGAAAAAAACATTTGTTTCAATTGTAACACCGAGATAGGCCGTGTAATGTAACATTGCGAAAAATCTAATCAAAAGAAGTGAGAAAGGCGTCTCAATGCTTACGAATTGACTCTAGGCTGGCTTGAGTGATCACTTAAGGTGTATATGAACAACGATCACCAGTTCCGATATTCTCAATGTCACGATGTAAGGTCCACCAATCAAGAAACACCTTTTGCAATTAGATTTTGCACAATTTAACATTGTGTAAACATGGTTCTCCAATCCATATGCCTGTTTGGTTTTGTCATAGTTATGCACGCCTTAATCTGGTAAAACAATAAAAAAGTAAATATTCTAAACATCTATGTACCAATATATTATCTTGTTCCATCAATAACTTATTAATAATTATGAACTTCTAACAAGAACCGTCGGTCGATAAATTAAACTATTTAAATATTATTTTATTAAAACCTTGGGTGGAAAGAAACTCCATGCCATCAGACACCAGTATATTTACTGTTAGTGTTACTATAATGGGGTAACGTCTACCAATAGCGCTGTTTTGTGATTAGTTAACAACATAATTGTGTAATATCATAATTTTATTTATTTATCTTCAGTATCAATACCAAGGACTATAGTAGGTACCTACACCGATATTATCAATCTACTATTGGGATAAATAACCAATAGTATAGTATAGTTTAGTAAATTATCAATAGGTACACAAAAAATAATCTATAAAAAAATATCAAGAAAATTAAAGTATTATTGATATACTACTATACCATCACGACGTACCTTACAAGTGGCCATCACGACATACCTTACAAGCCAGCGGATTATTGCAAGTAAAATCTATTCCAGCCAACTTTTAGAAAGTAAAATTAAATTTCAGAGACATTCTCACAAAAAACTTATGAAAACAATTTATCAACGCATAAAAAAATATTTTTGGTGTAAATACAAGAAATTTATTAAGTATCAATAATGATGATGATGATGTTGGATGATTTGTTTCGTTGGAGCCGTTTTACCATCCTTCGATCGTCTCAAAGGCGCTGATGAAATATACTACGCATACTGCTTTTTAAACAGATGATGTTGCTCTGAATTATTAATACCAGAATTCCCACCTGGACATCAGAATAAACATAATTTCGTAAGTATTAGTTCTCGCTAGATTTCTAAGTAAACAACTGTTCTTATGTTTCTTACAAATTGTTATTTCACGATCTCAAACATCATCGTGATTGTGTTATTGTTGACAGAAATATTTAACAACAGGTAAAACCTCTTTGGATCCTCTTAAAAACGTATATATACATACACAAGACATTACAATATACATACTTGTGCGAAGTATTCTCGAATCGGGATCAATAATTTGGAGCCCTCATGAAATTTTGTACATTTTAATGTTGGAAAGAGTACAGAAGCAGTTTTTGAGGTGGTTATATCACTTGACATACTATGGTCGTTACTATATCCATATCTCTTTCCATCTGCATTTCGCTACTTTAATGCAGAACTAGCCTAAGTGTTTTGGACGATTTTTCAAAGTAGCAGATTTAAGCTTGGTTTTTGTAACAAAAAAAAATAAATTAAAATATCTAAAGCAAATTTTGACATGCATTATTATTTAGGAATCTAATAGAACTAATTCATTCAATTATCTCATATCTATCATTATCATTTCTTGTTTTTTAATACTTAACTCAGTTTGACCAAAATTTCAACTCAGACTAGTTCTGCATTAAGGTAAGCGATTTGTAATGGGCAGTCTCAATTATAAGACGCAGAAACATTGTAGAAGTGTGTTTTATGCAAGACATTCTTTCAAATTGCTGAATAGTATTATTAGTAATCCAATGATATTAAGTGAGTTTAGCTTTTATATACCCGCATTGTATGGACGCTCACGACTCACGACAGCACAGTTATGCTATTTTCACCTGGCAACTACTGGCAACAACTTATATGCTATTCAAACCGGGCCGCGGTTTGTGCATCGCTACTTTAGATTTTTTTTTTAATTACAAAAACAAAGCTTTAAACTGCTCCTTTGAAAAATCACCCTTAAACACTCGGCTAGTTCTGCATTAAGGTAACGTAATATCATTTTTATCATTTTTCGTAATATCAAAGAAGGATGAGAGTGGCATAAATACAGTAGAAATAAGATCGTTGAGAAGGATGTGTAGTAAAAGTCTGAGAAATCGTTAAGTAGCAGTGATATACGAAAGGAATGTGGAATGAAAGTTGGTGTAATAACAAGGATGAATGTAAATAAGTTAAGATGGTTTGGGCACGTGGAAAGAATGAATGAGGACAGAATGACTAAGCAGTTATATTTGGCTGAGAGGAATGGTGCTCGGAGACGTGGACGTCCTAGGATTAAATGGCAAGATCATTTAAATCAAATCCTACAGGACGGTCACGTGTTGAGCACATTGAACAGGAGAGTATGCATGAGGAATTGTATGACAGTGACGGAAGCGAAAGATGTATGCAAGAATAGAAGGAAGTGGCGCTCGATATTTTCTGCCTACCCCGCGAGGGAAGCGGCGTGAAAGTATGTATGTTTGTATCACTTTTATTCATCAATTTACGTCTCGTAAAAGGCTTTGCCGTGTAAAAAAGGCTTTGCCGCGTAAAAAAAGGATTTGCCGCGTAAAAGGCTTTGCCGTGTAAAAGGCTTTGCCGCGTAAAAGGCTTTGCCGCGTAAAAAAAGGATTTGCCGCGTAAAAGGCTTTGCCGTGTAAAAGGCTTTGCCGCGTAAAAGGCTTTGCCGTGTAAAAAAGGCTTTGCCGCGTAAAAGGCTTTGCCGTGTAAAAGGCTTTGCTGTGTAAAAATGTAAATAAAAATAAAAAAACGTTGAAATTTTTAATTCATCAAATACAGTAATAATAAAATTATAAAAACTACATAGATTACATGCAAAAGTATTAGTAAAACAGTTGTTAAACAGGTGTAGGTAAGTGGTAGGTAATCATGACAACTTTATACCTTATTCTTCGTGTTACAAGTTAATTAACTTCCTGATTGCCGACATTAGCAAAATTTACAAAGGAAATCATTTCATCGAGAACTGTAGCATTTTATATACCTAATAATAATCTCTCAATCATTGACACATTCTTAGGAAGAAGTCCTGTCACGGAATTGTAAGAAATTCTAAGAAACGCATGAAGTGAAATTAATAGCGAATATGTTTTCAAAATGTAATTTGTATAGTGAAATATGATTCCAAAGATTCATGATTAGCAGCGTCCAAGCAGCTGAATCAAAATGTCAGTCATAAATTTTATTTTCAATAGAAGTATCTCAATAAAAATCAATATATTAGAAGAAAACATATGTTTTTAATTTCACTTTGTGTGTTTCTTACAAATTCCCACAATTCCATGATAGGACTTTCGGCGTTGCAGGTCCTGTGACGTGGAATAGGCTGTCTGCCTATACACGCAGCCTGAGCAACACCACCTGCTTTAGAAGCAAAAATCAAGCTGCCTTTTTCACCAGCGCTTTTAAGACTGTCGAAGAATCGTATAACGGCTCCAAAGAAACAAATCATTCAAAATCAAAATCATCACCTGGCAACTAAGCTACAGTGATACCGTAGGAGATGTCATAATGGGTTGGGTTATAGACTTAATTTCATATTAAGTTCATTGACATCACAAATAACGATTTTTAAAACCATCACTGATATTATTATCATACAGATTGAGAATGTAGTATTTGTTACAATTAGGTAATTTAAAATTTATTTAATTGTACATTAATATCACGACCAATCGAAAGTTTACGGTTTGCAAATCCGTTAGAAATTAAAGATTCGGTTAAATCTAATATATAAAATTCTCGTGTCACGGTGTTTGTTGTTATCATACTCCTCCGAAACGGCTGGAACGACTTTGATGAAATTTTGTGTGCTTATCGGGTAGGTCTGAGAATCGGCCAACATCTTTTTTTCATACCCCTAAAAGTTAAGGGTGGTCCACCCCGATTTTTTTTATTTTTTGGTCATAATTTAAAAATACATACAGCCCTAAATTTTCACCCTTCTACCATCAAACCCTATTTTTTAATGCGATATTAGTATATGAGAAATGTACATGGCAAAACAACGTTTGCCGGGTCAGCTAGTACCTAATACTATACAAATATAACATAACATAACATAGCATGTATAGACAATTCACACAGACCGAGCTAGTCCCAAACTAAGATATGAATCTTGTATTATGGGTACTAACACGACGATACACATATATACAATGCACTGAACACATATACATGTAACACCCAGACCCTATTTATTTATAAACACAATATACGGTAAAAACAGCCTTACAGTACAATAATATAATATTAAAAAAACATATTATTCACTGTGTCGGTGTTTAGGTAGTACGAGTAGAATTCCAAAACTTAATTAAAAAACAATTAATGTTTTCTTCCACTATATGTCTTATACTGTCGAGAGAGACGTCTTTCGTCTTTTAAGAACAATGTCCTTGTCTTGATGATAAGATTGACATTAGATGAGATTGATCCTCATAAGATGAAAGACGTCTCTCTCAACAATGAAAGAAAACATTTGTTTGTTAATTTCGATAAAAAGCATACTTTAAACAAAAACAATCAACAAATAACAACCGACAATGAAAAACAAAAACATGAAGCAGAAGCAATAGGGGATTTTCAGAGTAAAGCATTCACTCGATTGGGGGTGCATTGCTGTGAAATGAAATAAAAAGAAGAAGCCCGCTCACGGTAGGTACATTTTCTTACGGTGTACTCCGAATCGTTTAAAACAAGGGTGGCCGACCCGCGGCCCGCGGGCCGCATGCGGCCCGTTGGGTGTCTACGTGCGGCCCGCGAAGCATATTGCACACTTTTTTTAGTAATAGTCGGTACAAGTACCCGTACTTTTTTGAAAGAGGTATTTCGAAAAAATATTTTTAAAGAAAACCTAAGAGTTTTGATATTTCAAATTCCTATACCATTTTGAAAATTTGGCGCTGGGGGGGAGGGGAGGGGCTAAAATTTTATGGTGAGTATATTGTTGTGCGGCCCGCTAGGAAATCTCATTCTGAAATTTGGCCCGGCTGCTGAAAAGGTTGGCCACCCATGGTTTAAAACATCAACTTGACAGTACCTACCTACCTAACTATTTCCTATTATATGAAGTCGATTCATTGATGAATAATAGCTATTAGTGATGTAACGAATGTGTGATTTTGGATATTCGCGAATGCGAATGCGAATATTCGTTACATCACTAATATCTACAGTTGGACGATGATCCCGTAGCATAGAACAATGCCTGACTTCTGGTATTACGATTCGGGACGCACAAGTTCACTAAACTATGCAACTCTGGGCAATCCAGAGAGCTAGTCGCTATGCTTTTCATTGTAAGGAGATCGAACAACACTGCGATCATGCAATCTTTCGAGCCTCATCTTCATTGACAAAAATCACATAAATTTATAACTTTGATTACCAAGTGAGTATCATACATTGTACAAGGTATACCTGAGGGCATAAGAAACGTCAGGTAGACCAATTCAAATCATATAAGATAATAAGAGTTCGTCGGTAGGCTGGAGGTAGAGTCTCGGCATCGTAAACAAGGGGACCGTGGTTCGATCCCAGGTGCCGGCAAACTCCCCTTTCACGACACAAGCCTTTAGATTATTGTATAAGGTTGTATTTGGGTTTATAACAAAACCCAGATATTATATCTTTATAAAATAATAATAATATCAACCATGATCTGGAAGAACTAAATTATAAAGACGACTTTAAATCTGCTGCACAATATCGAAAGGCTTGGAGATTTACTATTTTTGAGACTAAGGCTCTACAAGGGCTGTTAGGTAATCGGAAGAAAGTTAATATTCTGTGGAGTCTTTGATAAGAAATAGATCTCGCACATTTTTCTGTAAATTTTCGAGTGTCCTACAAAAAACACGTATTTTATCTTTAATTTTCCAACTGTGTTGGAAGTGATAATTTTGATTTATTTTATTTTATAAATATATAAGCACAAAACAGACAATAACTACATAAATAAAGTAAGAAAACAGGTTAATCATTCAGAGATCAGCCATCATCCAATACCATGCGCCACAATTAATTTAAAAAAGATAGGTACCTAACATTCCGGTCATCTCCATTATGTATAGTAAATATCAGAGCGCAAGGAATGTCGTGGAAAGAGGCGACGCAATTGGCACAGAGACGCTCTGAATGGAGGAGGCTGGTTTCTGCCCTGTGCTCCCGAGAGGAGCGTTGAGGGCGATGATGATGATGATGATGATAGTAAGTATAGCATGTAAAAGGCTCATGCCTTGGAGTTGCGTAAATAAATACATAAATAATTCAGTAGTCATGAAGTATGGCAATTATCCCGAATGTTTTTTTTTATTGCCGCGGAGAAAACGACTGGTATATTTATTACATGCGGAAAGTCTACTGGCTACCCCATTTGTGTAATATGCCATGTTGGTATAGATAGATAAATAAAGTACGTTTCGTTCATACCTTTCCAAATTATCTCCTAACGGTTTTCCCAAATCGCCCTTGGCAATACATCCAATATCCCCCAACTCCAAACTCTTCTTGTTACCCTTCCAAAACAAAGGCAGCAACTTGCAAAAGAATATAACACTTATCCAACTGTCAAACCATGATGATGTTTTGTTTTTACCCCGAGACGATTCGGATTTGTTGAAATCGTCGTTGCAATTTGATGAAGCCATCGAAAGACTTTTATTTTAAATTTAATCAAAAATTAAATATACTAAAACATTTGTGCTTAAATTTTATCGATTGACAACTAAACAATATCGCTAAAAATATAATTTATTTTAATTTAATTTAGTTTAATTTTATATATTTTAAATTTCTAACAAAATGATCATAATAAACAATAAAAAAGCTTAATTAAATCTGTACCTGAGAGCCATTAGGACTTAAGTGCATTTTTGATAAAAATGCCAAAGCTACGAAAAAAGCGAAAATAACACATAAGTCGTGAGTATAAAGTACAGAAAAACTTAGGTTCTATACTATAGGGTCTATGTAATAAGCTGTATACACTATATACTTCTTATTACTAGTAAAATGTTGAGATTTTTACGATTAAAAAATTGAATTTTAAAATGGCATTTTAGCACTTAAGACTAAATGGCTCTCAGGTACAGAAATATTTTCGTATTTTAAATTAAATTTATTTTCTTTAAAAGTAAATATTTTATTTTTATAATTTTTTATCGATTTACTATTCGCTCGATTCAAATTTATCCGTTCGTTTGATTCAAAGTTTCAAAATACGATTCGAATTTCAAAAATAAAACTTTGTTATTTTTTCCTCTGGTTAACTGTACAGTTTGTGTTTATTTTCTAGAGTTTTGTGTACAATTACTTTATATACAAGATTACAAGTAAAACTGCAGTGAATTATAAAAAAAAGCTAAATTTAGAATTTAAACGCACTTATTTTGTGATGATTAAATTTATAATTAATAATTAAACAGTTTATTTCTTACACTGTCAATTATATTTGTATTTTATATTTTAATCATAAAGTTCAATAAACTTATATTTTTTTTAATCGGATATCGATATTTTTGATTAAAAAAATATTATATTTGTGAATTGATTATTAGACAATTTGCTCTTCTAATTATTATCAAATGTGTACTATTCACCAGTTTAATATTGTTCTGTTATTTTTCAGTAATTATTATTGCAAAAAAAATTGGGATGTCTTAAACAGCACTTGTAATTTTAATCGATAATCGATATTTTTGATTAACAAATTTAAAAAAAATGTGTTAATTTTTTTCTCGTATTTGTCGTCGAGAATCACGCCAGATCCTTCTATGATAAGAGCCTTCGCGAAACTGCTATCGATGAGACTTTACCGATCATATTGTTAGCAGCTGTCTATTACATATAGCTACTTCTAACAAGGAATGCAAACAAAATGCGTATCTACTCGGTAGATCAAGTAACAAGAACTAGTCACTACTACCTTCTTGTGCGATGTTATTTGCAAACAAACTGTTATGTACTAGATGAGTACCTACGTCAGTGAGACCACTCTCGATGCAGTCTTACATAGGTTCAATGATGATGATGATTTTGTTTTGACGCCGTTTAACAGTCCCTAGACCGTCTTAAGGGCTCCGGTGAAGAGTGCAGTTTTCAATTTGCTTCTGAAGCTGGTGACAGTCTGATTGTCTCTCAATGGCACCGGTAGGCGATTCCACTTAACCGGCCCAACAACACCAAAAAGCCCTCTCATAGAAGTAGACTTACTGGCTCTATTGGGCTCAGTAAGCCTATTCACAGCCATTTCCGAAGATACCGTATGTTTGTGTTCCTACTTGTTGGTCATTATTATTATTATTATTGGACAACATTGAAGTGTCGTTTACGTGCCAAAGCACCTCAAGGACAATGTTCAAATCATTAATTCTAGAACATTACTTGCACGTCCTAATATAAATATAAATGAATAGATAGATTAAATGAGAATCTCGGATACACAAAGGTATCCACGTCAGGAGTTACAATACATATCATATTGGATTTTAAATGTTTTTGTTACAATATAATTCGTCCCTCTTCTGACTAACTGTCATATTTGACATTTTTGGCGAAATTGAGCTATGACCACCAATGTGTACTTATATGTGCCCTGCATGTTCTCACTGAAGATCACACCTGCAACTGTTACTGTTATCCTGGAATAGCTTTCTGATTTGTTGTCGTATTTACGAATTAATCTAAATAAAATGTGTTGTCGTATCTAAAAATTCCTCAAAATTTCATCACAAAAATGATTCTGAGATATATACGAATACAAATAAAATAATGTAACATATTTACACTGTATCATATGGAGAGATGAGATGAGAATATGAGAGGAGAGATGAAAATATGTACGATAAAATACAAAAAACGCTCTCCTGAACAATTTACATTTAGGCAGATACGACTGTTAGTCAGAAGAGGAAGTAGAGGGACAATAATATATCCACACATAACACAATTTCATTGTTATTAATCTTATTAATTGTGTTTGATTTTTTTTGTAATTGTATTTTGTCATTTTGAGAGAAGCATCAACGACGTAAATGTAGCATAAAAGGTTCCCACGAGGCAGTATCGGCAATATTTAACCAAATCAAAGGCCAGCTCAGGATAAACGTCACACTAAAGATATATTGAAAATTGAAGACCCGTATATTTCAGAAGTCGGGGAACTTCTTTTTATCTGCTCTTCTAAGCAAAACTTTTGTCCTCACGGGCGGGCCATTGGGTAGACCTGAAGAGCTGGCTGGCTAATACCGCCTCCCTGGGAATATTTTATACTACTTCTATCTTCAATGTCCCTTTTGGGCGGTAATAATGTTTATTGAGCATTAAATTGTATGTACAAGTAAAAAAATAAAATTAGGTAAAGATCACAGTTTATCAAGAATACACATTTATTTGATTTCTAAGATCTTAGATAAAATTTTAGATTAAGACGGCATCGGGATTAGCCCACAAGCTAGTAATGATAATAATAATTAAATACCATTATCGATAATTTAAGATGAAGAAAAAGAAGAAGAACAGAACAGTGCATAAGCTCGAGGTAACATTTTATCACCAGATGGCGTAATAATTACTTCATTGAAAAAAGATTGTGAATCTTAATCAAATTATCGATATCTCTATGGTAAGGCATGTTACACATCTATATTATTTTCTTCTTTCAGTGCTATATCATGTCCTTCGAAGTCGGCAATCACTCCGGGGAGTGCCTCCCTGTCTTGTGCTTTTCGGAGCAGTTCTTCCCCTGCGCTATTCTAGTCTATCGCCTTATATTGTACAGTCACTGCATTTGTTTTCTTCCTTCTCACACGACGTCCCTCATTTGTGTAATCCATTATTTTATGTTGTAAATCTGTGTTTTTCACTTCGCAAAATGTGGCTCAAATATGAGATTTTACGAACTTTGATATTCGTCAGGATCTTTCTGTTCGTAGGTATGCGCTTTACAAGTCTTCTGTGTTGAATTGTAATCTGTCCACGGTATTCGAACAAATAGTAGTAGTAGTAAAAAAATCTGAATACTATTTACTTTTATCCACAGATACTAAGATGTGGATAGTTTAGATAGATAGAATTTAGTATAACAAACCTACCCTAGATGATTATAAAGACATTTTTTTATAAATATTTTATAAGTATTTCTTGTCTCCAAATTTCCTTGTTAAGGTCTGATTCATTACTGAACAGCGCTAGAAATACCTACAATTAATAATATTGTTAAATTTACTAAACATAACAAAACACAACATATACATTCTGCATTGTTATGTACAAGTCAGTAATGTAAATAAATATTAATTCTCGAACATAATACCTAGTTGACAACAATAGTTTTATACAAGCATTGACAATAACAGAGCCCAATAGATTTAATTCAATACGTTTAACATACCTAGTAGGTACCTAGTGTACAAACTGCAGGGTTATTTTTGACACAATCTTAATTCGATCTTAATCTTGTGTTGATCTTGATAAAAAAATGACGAAATCAAAAGATATAGATATTATTATTATTCATGAAACTGATAAATATCATAACAAAATTAAAGTGTACACCAATACCCCCTATTCTATATTGATTCAAACTAAAATAAGAACGTTACTAAATTTAATAATTAAGGTCACTTGAACTAAAATTCTATTTCATTTTTAGTGTACATTGACTAAAATAGGAACGTTTCTATTATAGTTAGTCTACATTGGTATTCTATAAACTCAGAAATATCATAATATGATATATATTTATATTATAAAATACGAATTTTAGTTCAAGCGACCTTAAGTAAAGTTAATTATTAAATTTAGGAACGTTCTTATTTTATTAAAAAATATTAAAAGTAAAAATACTTTAGAGTTTTAAATTTATTTATTTAATAATGGAGTTTTACTCATTGAGTGAACTAACTAAATTAAGTGAAGTGAACGAAAATAAATTTAAAACTCTAAAGTATTTTTACTTGTAATATTTTTTAATTAATTAATGGAGTTTTACTTTTAATATTTTTTAATTAATTAATGGAGTTTTACTCATTGAGTGAACTAACTAAATTAAGTGAAGTGAACGAAAATAAATTTAAAACTCTAAAGTATTTTTACTTTTAATATTTTTTAATTAATTAATGGAGTTTTACTTTTAATATTTTTTAATTAATTAATGGAGTTTTACTCATTGAGTGAACTAACTAAATTAAGTGAAGTGAACGAAAATAAATTTAAAACTCTAAAGTATTTTTACTTTTAATATTTTTTAATTAATTAATGGAGTTTTACTTTTAATATTTTTTAATTAATTAATGGAGTTTTACTCATTGAGTGAACTAACTAAATTAAGTGAAGTGAACGAAAATAATTTTAAAACTCTAAAGTATTTTTACGTTTAATATTTTTTAATTTAATAATGGAGTTTTACTCATTAAGTGAAAACAAAATCAGTTCTTATTTTAGTTTGAATCAATATAGAATAGGGGGTATTGGTGTACACTTTAATTTTGTTGTAATATTTATCAGTTTTATGAAATATAATATCTATATCTTTTAAGATCGACACAAGATTAAGCTCGTATTAAGGATCATGACAAGATTATCCCTGCGGTGTTGAGTAAGAAATCAATTCTGAACTTTAAACATAATAATATGCAACTGTAAAAATCTACAATAAGTAGAATTCAAAAATAAAATAATACTCGCTTCTCAAAAATTCAAATTCCAATATTTGTTGAGTCAATAATTAACACATTTAGTATATAATTAAAAAAACACATTAAACAATTTTTATAATATCTATTTTACCCTCAAAATTGAGCACAGATCGTGCTTTGAGGGTTTATAGGGTTTTTACCAGTATTCAACAAATTCGACTAACTTATCAAATATAGAATATCACTCACATCAGACAATATACCATAGGTATATAAAATTGAGTAAAAAATGAGTGCAAAACAGTAGGAGTGAGGAATGAAGATATTAGAAGAATGAGTGAATGCAAGAGGAGTGTTGTGGATAGAATGCGTGTAAATAAATTGAGTTTGTTTGGTCATGTAGAACGAATGGAAGAGAAAAGAATGACAAAAATGATATATTTGTCTGAAAGGAGGGGTGTTAGGAAGCGCGGGTGTCCAAGAACTACATGGCTTGAACATTTAGATCAAATTCTCAAGGACGGCAGTGTTTTGAGTTTGAGAAATCGACGTGCGTGCATGAGAAATTGTGTGACTGTAGAAGAAGCGAAAGAAGTATGTAAGGACAGATATAATTGGTTTTCCGTTCTCTCTGCCTACCCCACTTGGGATTCGGCGTGAGAGAATAAATAGAATATAAAAAAAACATATTTACCATACACCAAAAACATATCAACGACATAAAATCGTTTCACCTCATGTACCCATACACCACCTAATTGGTTGTTTAACATAAATAACAACTATGTAATTTCATTACAGGTTACATTAGGTATACACAGAGGTACATGTAAATACTTAAAGGTGAGAAACTATGACGACGCACAGACACATGACAATATCGCAACCATATTATTACATACTCAATACAAAACAGCAGGATTCATCAGTTCGATTGTGTTATTCGACAATGTTGCAAGCCACACTAAACTCAAAGTGAGATAAGTATGTGATGTTTTGTAAATTATGTCGCAGATAAATTAAAAAAATGACTTTTGATCAAATGCCTAAGGGAGATGATTCATTGATTCACTGAAAAAGTTAAAATAACAACTCTTTGGTGTGATTCAACAACGGTTTTTATAAAAAAAAAATTTAAAGATATATCTGGGTTTTGTTATAAACCCATATACAACCTTATACACCTTTCACAGAAAGCTCAAAGCTTGTGTCGTGAAAGGGGAGTTTGTCGGCACCTGGGTTCGAACCGCGGACCCCTTGTTTATGAGACCTAAACTCTACCCCCAGGCTACCATCGAACTCTTAAATATACAATGAATATTATCATTTATTTAATATGTTCACTTTAAAAGTTGTGATTTATTGGTATTTATTTTGACAAACACCAGATTAATCAAGAAATAAAATGTGATTATTTACTCGTACACGTACATCAACCCATAATGTCTTTTTCTCTCATAGGGTTTTCGTAATTGGGTTTGAAAAGACATTACATAATCCCGATTTTTAGCACTACTTTCTGTAGACTTATATTTGTAAAAATCTAATTTTAATTTGATTTTTTCGCTTTGATACATTTTCACACAACGTACTAAATTTTCACATACAAAATACTTAATAATATGTGTTTTATTGTTTTGTTATGATAATCAATTATTATTGTTTATATAAATGTACCTACATATAGATATCCACGTAACTGTTTTGCAAAATGTAAGAGAAAGTTAAAGAAATCACCAAATTGGTACTTTACAAATTCTAAGAATTATGATGTCCAAGAGCCGTAAATCAAAAAATCTATCGAGGTATATCAGTAGCCCTTTGGAGGGAAATCAAGGATTTGATTTGGAAAGACTTTCAGACGCACAAAAGTAAGTAAAGTTAGTTGGAAGAAATAGCGCCTTTGCGATAGACTCGCCCACTGTAAATTACAAAGACAACAGTACTTAGTTCAGCAATTAATGTACATATAAAACCAGGGACAATATATCATAAAATTAATTATCATTAATTTTATCCACAAGATAATGTTTCATTAAGAGACGAAACAATATTGTCTACAGAAATAAAAAAAGTTTGTATAAAAAGTTAAAGTTTTTTTTTAATTCATTTAATATGGATGCACAAAAAGTAACGGATTACATTCAAAATGTCTATATATCTATCTATCTATACCCTCACGCCGTGTCCCAGGAGGGGTAGGCAGAGAGAACGGAACGCCATATACGCCATATATCCGTACAAATTTCTTTCGCTTCCTCCACATTCATCCAGTTTCTCATACATGTTCGCCGATTTCTCTTACTCAACACGCGTCCGTCTTTAGGATTTGATCCACGTGCTCAAGCCACGTGGTTCTTGGCCGTCCGCGCTTCCTCACACCTCCTCTTTCAGATAAATACATCCTCTTCATCATTCTTTCATCTTGCATTCGCTCAACATGTCCAAACCATCGTAACTTCAAAATGTTTGTTTGCTATTTCTATCATTATACTATTGATGACCTATGAGACTATGAGAGAAGTCTGGAAGAGAGGGTATGAAAGGAGCGCTTGATAATGTGCATAAAATAATTATGAATGTATGGCAAGATACCTTGCTCGTTGAGTTCAAACACATTTTGAAATTTTATGTAGGCACACATCAATTTTGTAATAGTTTTTTTTTAATTTTATTTATATTTTTTTTAAAACATTAACAAATACATATAAATAAAAACATTATTTTCAATGACTCAACTTCAAAAAGAGAAAATCTCGTGTTTTGAAGTGAGTTACATTGTTATACATTATTACAAAACAATACAAAAGTAAATAAAAAGAAAACACTATCAAAAACATTACCAGAATAAATCTTGAAACTTTCCGTAAACTTGAAAAGAAAAAAAAACATTTTAATTGAATTAAATAACAATATTTCCAATCAACAATCTATACCCGAAGAAAAGAAAAATCTACTTCAATAACTTTTTTAAAGCTAACTTAAACTTAGCTATACCAATATTTGCTAGATCCTTGCAATCCACCGGCAAAGCATTATACCACTTCATTCCTAGGTAGGAGTAGTGGTTTTGCGCAAACGTTGTGTTTTTGTCCTAGTTGTAATAGTTTTTTTTGTAAAAATTTGTAATAGTTTTAAGTCCTTAGTACGTATTCGTAGATAACTGTAAGATAGAATTAAGAAAAGTTATGTTTTTTTCTATGTTTAAGATTCTAAAATTGTGTGTGTCATCCTCGGTGTGAGATATTCCACCAAGGGTACATCAAGGGAGTATTAATAATTCTCGAGTGGATTTTGTAAATGAAAGTCCATAAGGTCAACCTCGAGCCCACTCTTTAAATAAAAATAAACTTTGGCTCAAGACTGACTAGATGACATGAGAACTGATGATTTTGAAACATCCGGGTGTAATTAATGGGACCCCCTCCTTTAATGTATGTTGCCGAGAGATTAATAAAGATAAATGAATAAAATGTATTCCGAAGACTCCATGGGTTAGAAAGAAAATGTCAGCAAATAAGTTAATAATACTTATGATGTTACTATGCACCACAGTTCCTTTAGAATCATGTTGCTTTTAATAGTACGTAACACAAGTGAATGCTTTGGAGATTAATAAAGATAAATGAATAAATGTATTCCGAAGACTCCATGGGTTAGAAATAAAATGTCAGCAAATAAGTTAATAATATTTATGTTGTTACTATGCACCACAGTTCCTTTAGAATCATGTTACTTTTAATAGTACGTAACACAAGTGAATGCTTTGGAGATTAATAAAGATAAATGAATAAATGTATTCCGAAGACTCCATGGGTTAGAAATAAAATGTCAGCAAATAAGATAATAATATTTATGTTGTTACTATGCACCACAGTTCCTTTAGAATCATGTTACTTTTAATAGTACGTAACACAAGTGAATGCTTTGGAGATTAATAAAGATAAATGAATAAATGTATTCCGAAGACTCCATGGGTTAGAAATAAAATGTCAGCAAATAAGATAATAATATTTATGTTGTTACTATGCACCACAGTTCCTTTAGAAACATGTTACTTTTAATAGTACGTAACACAAGTGAATGCTTTGGAGATTAATAAAGATAAATGAATAAATGTATTCCGAAGACTCCATGGGTTAGAAATAAAATGTCAGCAAATAAGTTAATAATATTTATGTTGTTACTATGCACCACAGTTCCTTTAGAATCATGTTACTTTTAATAGTACGTAACACAAGTGAATGCTTTGGAGATTAATAAAGATAAATGAATAAATGTATTCCGAAGACTCCATGGGTTAGAAATAAAATGTCAGCAAATAAGATAATAATATTTATGTTGTTACTATGCACCACAGTTCCTTTAGAATCATGTTACTTTTAATAGTACGTAACACAAGTGAATGCTTTGGAGATTAATAAAGATAAATGAATAAATGTATTCCGAAGACTCCATGGGTTAGAAATAAAATGTCAGCAAATAAGATAATAATATTTATGTTGTTACTATGCACCACAGTTCCTTTAGAATCATGTTACTTTTAATAGTACGTAACACAAGTGAATGCTTTGGAGATTAATAAAGATAAATGAATAAATGTATTCCGAAGACTCCATGGGTTAGAAATAAAATGTCAGCAAATAAGTTAATAATATTTATGTTGTTACTATGCACCACAGTTCCTTTAGAATCATGTTACTTTTAATAGTACGTAACACAAGTGAATGCTTTGGAGATTAATAAAGATAAATGAATAAATGTATTCCGAAGACTCCATGGGTTAGAAATAAAATGTCAGCAAATAAGATAATAATATTTATGTTGTTACTATGCACCACAGTTCCTTTAGAATCATGTTACTTTTAATAGTACGTAACACAAGTGAGTGCTTTGGAGATTAATAAAGATAAATGAATAAATGTATTCCGAAGACTCCATGGGTTAGAAATAAAATGTCAGCAAATAAGTTAATAATATTTATGTTGTTACTATGCACCACAGTTCCTTTAGAATCATGTTACTTTTAATAGTACGTAACACAAGTGAATGCTTTGGAGATTAATAAAGATAAATGAATAAATGTATTCCGAAGACTCCATGGGTTAGAAATAAAATGTCAGCAAATAAGATAATAATATTTATGTTGTTACTATGCACCACAGTTCCTTTAGAATCATGTTACTTTTAATAGTACGTAACACAAGTGAATGCTTTGGAGATTAATAAAGATAAATGAATAAATGTATTCCGAAGACTCCATGGGTTAGAAATAAAATGTCAGCAAATAAGATAATAATATTTATGTTGTTACTATGCACCACAGTTCCTTTAGAATCATGTTACTTTTAATAGTACGTAACACAAGTGAATGCTTTGGAGATTAATAAAGATAAATGAATAAATGTATTCCGAAGACTCCATGGGTTAGAAATAAAATGTCAGCAAATAAGTTAATAATATTTATGTTGTTACTATGCACCACAGTTCCTTTAGAATCATGTTACTTTTAATAGTACGTAACACAAGTGAATGCTTTGGAGATTAATAAAGATAAATGAATAAATGTATTCCGAAGACTCCATGGGTTAGAAATAAAATGTCAGCAAATAAGATAATAATATTTATGTTGTTACTATGCACCACAGTTCCTTTAGAATCATGTTACTTTTAATAGTACGTAACACAAGTGAATGCTTTGGAGATTAATAAAGATAAATGAATAAATGTATTCCGAAGACTCCATGGGTTAGAAATAAAATGTCAGCAAATAAGATAATAATATTTATGTTGTTACTATGCACCACAGTTCCTTTAGAATCATGTTACTTTTAATAGTACGTAACGCAAGTGAATGCTTTGCTAAACAAGTTTTTCTTTAATAATACATACATAGGTAATGATAAAAATAGTCGAGTGCAAGTTTCTATTTTGTAATAAATTAATGCGACCATAAAATTATGTACTACCAGCGAACTACCAACTAGACCAGGGGTGGGCAGACTACTTAATTCTGTACCTGAGAGTCATTTAGTCTTAAGTACTAAAATGCTATTTTCAAATTCAATTTTTTAATCGAAAAAATCTCAACTTTTTACTAGTAATGGGCTGTATTTATAGTGTATACCATAGTGATGCGCACTTCAATTCTTATAACCCTAAGCATTTCTGTACTTAAAACTCACGACTGTTGTGTTATTTCAGCTTATTTTGTTACTTTGGCATTTTCGTCAAAAATGCACTTGAGTCTTAATGTCTCTCAGGTAAAGAATTTATTTACAACAATAAAATTAGAAGACAAGCGATCGACTCGCGAGCAAAAAAGGCCACGGATTCCCTCAATATAATGATAATCTAAAGTTCTATCTCCCGTCGCCAGATTTTTGAAATCGTTATAGGAATTAGAAATATTTCGTGACACCCTCAGTTATTGAAAATTTTTCTCCAAAATTTTATAACTACCCTTACACAATATAACCTCCTTTGGCTCATTGTGGACGATTTTCAAAATGATAGTGGAATTTGAAATGCTTAATGATCTCTTCGGTTTTGTTTAAGAATATTTAATTAGAATCTTGAATCTGGTATTGTATTGTTAGTCTATTTTTCAAGAGTGGGGACCCTTTTTAAGGAGTATGAGTGCGATTAACCGTAAATCGCTTGCGATCGACTGTTTGCCTCCCCTGAACTAGATCAATGACTGATGTACTATAGATGGAGATGACAGGACTGGTTTTGAAAAGGAGACGTTTTCTGTTATTGCCAATACGAGAAAATTCAATTTATTCTGGAATAAATACAGTCTTAAAATGTTTGATAAGCACACGTCTATTTTCAACCAACTGAAGCTCAGAAAATCTACCGAGTTTGTATAGTATGCAATAGGAAGCAACAAAAAATAAGACAAAATAAGACGAAAAACGTAATAAGAAGTAAAAGGAAATAAGACGAAAAAAACGACTGCAACTGTAGCTGTTGCTGGTCAATCTCAATCTTATCTCAGAATAAATTGTCAAAGATTTATCAAAGTCCAAACTTATTTTATTCAAATTTAATTTACATCAATTCTCTTTCCATACTTGTGTTTTCGCTAACTTACCTATTTATAAGAATATAAAAAAAAATAGTACAGAATTTTCAGTAGTTGTTCAGTACAAGAAATAAAATAATTATGAACAACTGAAGTCATTTTGAAGGACTGTACTCAATCTTAAAGAAAGTCACAGTAATGTGAGTGAATAGATGGTCCTAGTTTCAGCCCTGTGCAGATTAAGTTGAAATGTAAACAGTTTAATTATAGATGAGGACTGAGGAGTGGAGACGCCAGGCAAGTACACAGATACCTACCTAGGAACGTACCTGATAACCTGATTATATTATTAATTGCTATATAAGCAGTATTCAGCATCTCTTATCTATTTATCTCTTTATCTATATCATCACAGTATCTTTCATAAGTGGGGTAGCCAGTGGATAAACAGTACGTAATTAACAGATTTATGCTATTAAATAATATATCATTTATGTATGTCGTGTTTATTCTTAAAATCAATAATATAGTTTGCTGAAATAGATCGCGATCTATGATATACAATCTGTAAAAGAAGTGCATAATAGAATATAGTGATGTAACGAATATTCGTATTCGCATTCGCATTCGCGAATATTCGCATATTTCAAAGTATTCGCATTCGTATTCGCAAAAAAATATGCGAATCTTTTGCGAATTTTGGTAATAAAATATCAGTAATTCGGCGAAAGTACCGGATACTTATCCGTTACATTGTGGAAAAAGGTACTGCAAGAAAATATTCTTTAAGAAAACCGAAGAGTTTTGAAATATTTCAAATTCCTATATTATTTTGAAAATTCGGCGAAGGGGGGGGGGTAGAAATTTTAATGTTTGAGCAATATTGTAGAAATTTAAGCAAGTCAATATTCGCTTTTCGCATTCGCGAATATCCAAAATCACACATTCGTTACATCACTAATAGAATACTCTTTCAGAAATATTCAAAATTTCTCAAAGCTGTAACATAGTTAATCCTTCAAAAATAGATTATATTATTTTTTTTTTTATTCTTTCCTGTGCATTGTTCATAGCTAGTGAATCCCGGTCGTATTATAAGTCCCGAAATTTACGGGATTAAATTTAACGAATCCCGGGTTTAATCGGGATTAGTACAATTTTTAAATAAGTCAGAAATTTGGGACACACTCGCATTAATGAATCACTGACAAACGAAACTTGTGTTCGTATCTTAAAGGAGCACCTTTTTCTAGATACCGATATTATGGTAATAGTCACTGATGGTCCAAATGTTATGCTGAAGGTTGGAAAACTTGTTAATGCAGAGCACCAAGTTTGTTTTGCAATCGGGACTTAGTCGTTTGTGATTTATATTTGTATAGAAAAATAATTTAAACTTAAATACATTTCCAAAAGATAAATAAAAAACTGATTTTTTTACCACTTTTCATTACCAATACAATCCCGGGACTATCCCGGTATTAACTTTAGATAATCCCGAAATCCCGGGATTAGAAAAAAGGGCCGGGATTGAATCTCTGGTTATAACATACATAAGTTATTACAAGTATCATAACATTGTCAGTTATAAAATTCGATGCACAGAGGACGAGTTTATTGCTAGATTTCGTGCGTTATTGTCTTCTAACTAACCAAATATCTGATAAATACATAAATAAGTAAATTTTAATAATAATTAATATTTAACAGGGTAACAAAGCAAACCAGCATCATGTTTAAATCAAGTACCATTCTTGTGAGAAGTGTATTTTTAGCATTGTGTTCACATAATAATATGTACTACATAGTTACTTGACACTTGTTACGATGAAGTCCATACCTTATATGGGGAAAGTGATGATATGTAAGTTCCTATGTATCATTATCTATCGGTACTTTCAGACAGTTCATACTAACAGACATACATAACTATATACAGAACTTCTGGTATTTTGAATCATTGCAGCCATGAACCAAGGAGAAAGATGAGCGGCTACTAAAGCTGAATCCTTAAAAAGGATCTTTTTGTGACCCTGGGTACACCGCAAGATATGTAGGAACTGGGATGAAAGAATAGAAGAAAAGGGTTTTAGCCGATTCAAGTCCGGCACTACCTGCAGGGTTACTCTTGACTTGACAAAACTAAACACGATCTTAATCTAGTCTTGATCTTGATCATACGACGCACGAAGGAACTATGGTCAAAAACACCGCGCTACCGCTAACGCGCGATCGGTTTGCGTGTATTTTTGGCCAATAGTCACTTCATGCGACGTATGATCAAGATCAAGACTAGATTAAGATCGTGTTTAGTTTTGTCAAGAGTAGCCCTGCTGGTCTGAAAGGCTGCGTGTCCATGATGGATTTCGCCTCACAAAAAAACATAAACAAATATAAGAAATGTAAATTTGAGCAGCGAGTTGCCTGGGATATGAGAGAAGGAGTCCCCGGTAAAGAATACATCACACATTCTTTTCTTTCACAAGTTTATGGTCACAAGTCATCAAGGGCCGTAGATGGGTTGGCAGAGGACAGCTCTTCTGGCTTCAAAATATCCGAGAAAGGATCGGCGTCAAAGCTGTTTCGCGCCGCCCGGGCCAGAGAAGCTTTCTCCCAAATGGTCGTTTACGTCGGGAGAACCTGGCAAACACGCGAAATAGAAGAAGACTCTAGTTATTCGACCTGTATCCGACAAAGATATCACCGTGTAAAAACTGCGTAAGTAAAATAATTCTTTACTGGATTGTATAATGAAATACACAATTCCATCTCCAGAAAGACATCTTTCGTCTTCTAAGGACATTATTGTGAATCCAGTAAGATGTATGTACTGTACAATGATATGCCGTATACGTATAAAATATGAGAACATGTTGAATTATGCAACAGGTGTGTGCCATGTAAGATTTCTGAGAAAGGATTGATGGCTACTTTATGTTATAAGGAAAATGATAATAAAAAGCATTGCAAACTAATGATAAATAACATACCATAACATATATATGGATAATTCATAGAAATCGAGCTAGTCCCATCAATCTTAGAAATGAATCTTGTATTATGGGTACTAAGGTGTCAATACAATTCAGACCTGGGACATTGAGGAGAGATTATTATTAGGTACTATTATCTTAAAAATATCACTCTGCACTGAGAACATAACAGCTTTTGGCTAAGGCAATCTCGATGGATTAGTTGGAAGATATAGCTTTTAATAACAAAATAATTAACATATCCAAAATAACATGAAAAAATCCGATGTGATAATAAAAATAAAAAATGCAACCAAACATCATCAATATGACGACATCCATGTACATAAACATTATTGTAGGGGTAATTTTAAGGGAATAAGTTCAAAAAAGATGTATCTGGGTTTTTGTAACAAACCCGAATACAACCATATACACCTTTCACAGTAAGCTAAAAGCTTGTGTCGTGAGAGGAGAGTTTGTCGGCACCTGGGATCGAACCGCGAATCTCACGTGCACGAGGCCAAGACTGTACCTCCAGGGTGCCGACAAACTATCTTGTAATATTGTTAAAGTTTTTGAACTCAGGCACAATGCTGGTATTTTGAACCCGCATTTTTATCATAATCCTTTGAAATCCTGTATATCTCTATACACATGGGTTTCACTCTCCCTCACCCATGAATGTTACAGGAATGTCAGTTTCTATGTCATCCATACTTTTTAAGCAAATTCTTTCTATGGAAGGGCTCAAGATTTGCCTGAACGACTCCCCTTGACAAATTCCTTCCTGAAATGAAATATAACCGTTAATGTCCACCAACTTTTTGTATATCTGTATAGGTGATTTTTTTCCGATTGATGGAGACCTATCTGGTTGTTTATATGTGTGAAGTGTGGATGGCAATTCTGCCGCCGCATTTAAAAAAAATTGGCCAAACAAATGGAAATATTTTTTGTGTGAACTTACAAAAGAAATATTTTTTGTATTCAAAGATAATAAGTGAGTCATATCGTCGGTCTATCTTGTAAACCTAATATATCCAAATTTACATTTTTTTTACAGGAGAAAGCTTAAACTGTTAGGTATTGAAATGGGGTGAAAATTTTATTTCAACAATCAGGTTTATTTATTACTAGGTGTCCAATGCATATATTTTTTTTAAAAAAGAAAATTTTGTCAGTAATTTGGATTTAAGAGTTTTTCATTCTTAGCTATCCAATGCATATATTTTTTCTTTAAAAATAAGACAATTTTTTCAGTAATTTAATGAGGAATTCATTAAATACCTACTTAAATAATTGAGTGGTACCAAGAACTCATTTTTGGCCAAATCAGGATTTACGAGGTTTACAAGATAGACCGACATGATTTCATAGAGACTATGATCCGCACGAATTGGGCAATGAAAAGAAAATATAAATTATTTATTTTATTCATCACTATAATAAATTGGTAACAATCCAGCACAACAACAAAGGGTTTCAATTTAAGCTATAAAGAGCGCAAACTGCTATATTGTAACAATCTTCAACTAACTGAGTAATTATACCCTTTTATATGAAGGATATAAAAGCAGTCACATCAATTCTGGAATATTTAAATCGCACATTTACATTTCTACTTGTGCAGTGTGTTTTTGCTCCAAAATTCTTTTTTTTAAAAATTGATATACTCGAGAATAGAGGCAGTACTTCATTGCATCGGTTAAGTAGCATTCAGATTGTTTCACTTTGGATGATCATCCATAAGATCAAAGCTGTTCATCAAAAGTGAACACATCTATTCACGCTAATTGTTCATCCTATACTTTCACTGTCGTGTCAACAATCACGGCCATGTTGTCTGTAGTTTGACATATTAGCATAAAAAAATAAATAAAAAAGAAATCTATGAAAAAATCAGACAAATTAACAAAATTGTCGACAGCTTGAATGTATGACAAATAAAAGTATAAAACTTGTTTATGGTCATTTCAGTGAAAAGACCTTTCATCAAAAATGTGTTGGGTGGTAATCGCTTTCATCTGTCATCGCTAGTGATCACTATTGATGAAACGCCTGTTCACACCTTTTCATTTTGGAGGATCATCCAGAGTGATCACTCAAAGTTAATAAGTGTACTTCTAAGTGTAGAATAAAAAATACCTCTTTAAACTACAGTGTCACCAGTGAGAATATAAATATTAGTGCATTCGTTGTTATTCGTGAAAAATGGATGGTTGTGATTTTGATTTTGTACGGCTTATATTATGATACTCCGTTGAGTTTCCGGTGAAGAACATTTTAATTCCCACTCTTTTCTGTAAGTTTTTGATTGTGTTGTAAATGTCAGATATTCGCGAAACATCAATAATGAGATATTTTATATCAGTTTCGAAGTTTTTAAGTTTTTGGCACTGATGATGGACAAGTCCTGAAAGGCTATACTACTATACTATACTATACTATACCCTCACGCCGTGTCCCAAGTGGGGTAGGCAGAGAGAACGGAACGCCAAACAGATCTATCTTTACACACTTCCTTCGCTTCCTCCACATTCATACAGTTCCTCATACACGCACGTCGGTTCCTCTTACTCAACACGCGGCCGTCCTTGAGAATTTGATCCACGTGATCAAGCCACGTGGTTCTCGGACGCCCGCGTTTCCTCACACCCTTTCTTTCAGATAAGTATATCCTCTTTGTCATTCTTTCCTCTTTCATTCGTTCCACATGACCAAACCATCTCAATTTATTTACACGCATTCTGTCCACAACAGTCTTTTTGCATCCGCTCATTCTTCTAATTGGCCTGAAAGGCCTCTGCCAAATATACATATAATGGAATATAAAAAAATACAAACACAATCACTTGATAAATATGTAAATATAATTGAATTAGGTATTTCTTTAAATATGTAAACATAATTTCCTTTCATCAAAACCAGAGAAACGACAAATTATGTTATTTTATTCTATCTTTCTTACATCTTGTTTTCTATATCTTGTCAAAAATCCATCTTTATAAAATATCAATTTTAAACAAAATAATGAAATGGAACAAATTCAAAATAAAATAATCTAACTACTGGAAGTGCCTAGGTACTTATTTTAAAATAAAAATAATCTAACAAAGTAACAACTAAGGTAAGTACCTAGGCACTTTCTTACATTCATACATATAATTAAATTGAGAAAGTTATAGTGTTTAATTGAAACATTTTAATATAAATAAAAATGAACTTTCATAATGAAGTTATCACCCTAAAAGTAGAACCCATACATTTTACATCTTTAATTCATCAATCAGGTACCCATTCTGAATGCTTTAAGATTTCATTATCACGGGGAATAATGCCGTGATGGTATGAAACGCATTTTTTTTATTGAAATAAACAATTTATTGAACGTAATACAATATGAACATTCAACATAACCTTATTACAATATGTTAAGTAATCCTGTATTCTACCGTTTACCTACCCTTAATTAGGTTAAAAAAAAATCGTTTATTTATTCGCTCATTTTTTTAATAGTTTGAGTCCTTTTTACGTATTCGTGCGTAACTGTAAGATAGTCTTGAGAGATGTATTAGAACGTAAAATTATATATTATTATCTTGTGTTTATATGTGCGTGTGTGTGTCCTCCTCGGTGTAAGATTATCCACCAAGATAACATCAAGGAAGTATTAATTTTTGAGTGGGTTTTGCAAAGGGAAGCCCATAAGATCAACTTCGAGCCCACTATTGGATATTAAAATAAACAGTTTTGCTCTCGACTGACTGGATGACATGAGAACTGGTGTTCTTGAAAACTCCACGGGTAAGTGAGGGAAACCCCTGTCTTGATCTATTTAGTAGCTTACATGCATGTTTCATGCATTTCTTATTTATTTAACATAATACACGGTGTGAACCATTTACATGTAGAACAAAATAAGTATGACGGAAATCAATTTTAGTTTATCAAAATAAATATGGTTCAATGCCAGGTGCCGGCAAACTCCCCTTTCATGACACAAGCTTTTAGCTTATACTGTGAAAGGCGTACAAGGGTTTATAACAAAAACCCAGATAAAGCTTCAAAATATCACGTACTTTTCATTGACATCACTACTGCGTAGCGCTCACCCTGGTATAGATTAGAGCACAAAGCTCTTTGCACGTGCCGTCCCGTAATGTACGGCAACTGCGTGATAATATTGTGAATCGAGAAGGTCCATAGTCTCAATCACTCAAATCAATAATATATTAGGTATATTGTATTATAAATACTTGTGATATTAATATAGGTAAATACATATATAAATATTTTAATTTACTTTTAAAATACGATAATATTATAACATGTGCATGCAGAGTGCAGAATAAACATGATTAAAACATCGATCTACATTGTTTAGACTAGAAATTCAAAGGAAAAATAATCGGTACTGCGACCAAACATATTTTATGCACTCGCCCAAAACATTGGTATTGCAAGGCTTGTAGAATATTGATTGTAGGGGTCTCTTTATGGCTTTTTTTTTTTTAAATAAAAAGAAGATGTATCAGTGTTTTTGTTAAAAACAAGGAGTTATAAGTACATTATGTTTGCAGAAAGTAGCAAAAAGTAGGCTTGTCGCATATTTATTTATTTATGAACATTTAAAAAAATCCTTTACAGTACAATAACATAAAAAACACACTTGAAACAAACAAAATCAACATATAATATAAAATAAAAAAAAAAACTATATGGAATTCTCAATGGAAAGCAAAAATCTTCCTGACGATAATTTTAAATTGATACCATACCATACCATACCATACCATCACGACATATCCCACAAGTGAGGTAGCCAGCAGATCAGCTGCATGTAGCAACATGCAAACTTTAAATTGATACTATGTGCTTTTAAAATGGACGTGGATGTTGATCCTAAATAATGTTAAGTGTTCTTAAAGTGATATCATCATAGCACGGCGTTATAAAAAATGACATAAAATATAATTAAAGCCTTCTTATAATATAAATATAAAACCTAATATTATTAAAACCTTCGAAAAATTCTGCTCACAGCACATTTCCTCACGGTGTACTCTAAATCGTTAAAGATATCAACTTCAAAACAATAACTATTCGCTATTACATTATTATAAAAGAAAGATATTTATTACCTTTTTCAAATGTAATTTCCGGAAAAAATATAATATAGGTACATACAGAAACAACAAAATAATGTTTTTATTATTATTATTGATATTGGAACATGTTCTGTTCATTTTTGTTTTCTTTCTCTCTCTGTCTCTATAGGTCAATGGATTAATATTGATTCTGTAATTAGAACAAAAATCTATATAGTAAAATTGCGTTGTGAGATACGGTTGTTTATTTACAAAATACAAACTTAACAGAGTAAAAATATTCCGTAGAGTTCACGTCTACTATAGACCATTAAAGGTCACGTGGCCTTGTCTATGGATTTGCTTATGCTTGGAGGGCAAATCGTCAGATTGCGCAAATCATCCTTGTAGGATGTTATGCAGTAAGAGAAAAAAAAGAAAGTCCGACGACAAAATAATAACAAAAACGACACTGACAGTTTTTTGATTATTAGGTATTCTTTAGGCGTTCCACCTTTTTGATCCCTTTTTGTTTGTTCTGTTTTTGTTCCGTTGTTGTCCTCCAAACATTTTTCTGTGACGTCATCCTTTAATGGTCTATTACTTCTATAAAATCACGGCATATCTTACATACAATGACTTAATCGCCAGGATAGAGACTCTCCTTTGATTATGATGTTTCTTTTTAATGATGTCTCTTTCGTGATTTTTATTCTGTCTTGTTTTTATGGATTATTCTTTGTTTTTTTTTTCATGCTGAAATCGCCTTGGCCAAAAGCTGTTATGGTCTCAGTGCAAGGTGGCAACTTTAAGATAATCATAATGATAAACCAGCCTTAACCAATTCGTAATCATCGGAACACCTTTCCTTTTTCCTACTTAAGGGAATTTGAACAATCTGTTGGTTGTGCAAGTGAAATTTTGATAAAACGCTACACTACTATTTTATGCGATTTTAGAAAGACCTTTATTGATATTTTTATTAATTTATTCACAATCATACGTCAACAGTCACAAACTCACAACATAAATATTATACAATGTAAAAATAGCAATACTACACTTAGAGAAATACTAACGAAATTTCACAACGAATCATTAGTACGTACTATCAGATTAGGATCAGAGATCGTACAAACGATTCATTAGTACGAATCTATAATATTAACTCTTTGCAAACAAGTTGTTGGTAAATTTACCAATGATTTGCTTGCGAAGAGTTAATATTATAGATTTATACCAATGAATCGTTTGTACGATCTCTGGTCCTAATCTGATAGTACCGTACCAATGATTCGTTTTGAGTATTTTTCTCAGTGTAAGATAGCCAATGCTGCACCTCACTACAGACAATTGTAGATTTACTAGAACCACCCACCCCCTAACCCATCCCCTCCCTAGCCACCTCTGAAGCATCTAACGAATTCCCACAACCTGAAATCGCCAGGAGGTTCCGCATGCAGACGTAACAGGAAGAGCCCAATAGACAAGGAAGCAGGGTTGCCAGGTCTTCTCCAAAAAAATACCGAACATTGGGCAAAAAAAGTTTAAATCGTTGAACTATATTATGACCTTGAAATACAAAGTACCATTGCACAAGACCAACTAGCTACCCTAACTTATAAATATTATATTTTTTCTCACTAATGCACGCTTTCAGCGATACGTCTTATTTGCTTTAACTGCCCCATGCATTTAGCGACATGTCAGACTGAAGGTACATCGTATACAATTAGAGGGTTACTCCCGGGAATTCCCGCCCGGGAATTCCCGGGAAAACCCTCTAATTTTTATTTCCCGTTTCCCGGGAAAAAAACGAATCCTTTCCCGGGAAAAAATACAAATAATTAGTCATGCAGATTGCCATACCGATACCGAAATCTTTGTTTAGTTAACTGTAATAGTCGTGATAAACTTGTAGAAGCTGACGAATATTTTGATATGAAATATGAAAAATAATATTAATTACCAATATAAGTGTTATACTTTAAAAAAAAACTTAATTATAGCTTCAATGTATTCGTTTGAAAGAAGCATAATTATTCTAAATATAATTCGAAATCGGAGGTGTGTTTGGCCGACAATGTATAAGAATCCTACAATTTTTCATGTTTTTTTTTTTTTACATATTTCGAAAAGTTAGATAGTTCTTAAAAATATTAGTGCAGCCAACTGTCATTTTTTTTGTTTTATTCATGGATATTAACCGATATAAAAAATCTTTTTTTGTCGAAATTTCTCATTTTTTAAAGTCAAAAATCTTTAAAAAGCTTTGCCAAAATCCATAACATTTATTTGCTTGATAGGATGATCAAAAATTAAAAGTTTATATATTTTCTAAACAGTTTTTATTTTGATATAACATAGAGTACCTAAATAAATCTCGTCAGTCAGCTATTTAGTTTTTTTTAAGCAAATTACTTATATTGGTAACAAAATTTTTTTTTTTTTATCAAATCAAAATGTTTGCAAGGGTCAACAAGTTATGAGAGTTTTTATACCAAATTTGTTGAAAATTGAATATTTATAAATATAATAATGAATTTCCCGTTTCCCGGGAACAAAAATAATCCGGGAAAAGATACCCTCTAATTATACAATATAATTCAGCCTTCACCATGTCCACACTTAATTTATTACGGCTGTTCATCCGTCCACAAATGGTTGATATGGCTAAATACTCTTTCCACATAAGCATTACTACATGGTACTGCCATTATCGTTTTAATTATTTGTTTCAAGTTAGCGCTTATGTTGTTTATTAGGGAGAAAAATTAATCAGAAAAAAATACCGAACCGCCCATACTTCGGTATTTTTGTCATACCGAACACCGAACACGGTGCTAAAATACCGAACACACCTGGCAACCCTGCAAGGAAGTCATAGAAAGAGGAAAGCCCGAGCACACCTACAGATATTACACAAAATATTCAATTTAAAAATTATGTGAACTTAAAAATATCTACCTATTTTTAATTTCATATATATTCCCTTCTTATTTGCAAGTGCATTTAATCAAAGGCGAGCAACTAAACGAAAAGTCAATTCGGGACTTAAAGACATGTATGCCGTAGTTTGTCTCTACAGCCTGATGGCGTCACACGCCTATACCGTCATGGGTGGTAATTTTTTCGGTAAGTAAAGTGCGAAAATCGGTTATTCAAATGGTGATAAAAGGCTTAAAAATGCATTATGTAAAGAAGCAAAAAGCGCTGTAATTTTTCAAATTCTTTGTACCTACTATTTTTTGATTTGAAATTTTTGTTCGTGAAAGTTCCCCATTGTGATCATTGGAGGGTTACGCAGAATCCGGGGCGGTTGGCCGTCTTAAGATCTAATTACCACCAGCTGCATATGATCAAACCACCGTGTTTGTGGCTTGTTCAGGTACACTTATATTAATTGTTGATGGAAATCATTACATTGATGAGCTAGGAAATGATAATATTTTCTATTTCCCACTTTATGCACTACCGAGGTCAATATTGACTAGGTATAGGAAGCGAAGACAGAATCTATGTATTCTGACATAGTAAATAATTAATTGTACTAATTAAACTTATTGCAAAAACAATAAATGACTCTCATCAAATGGATATTATCACATTTATTTATTTATTTATTAACAATTCACGGCGCTAGCCTTTTACATGTTGTTATACATTTACATACATAGTTCATATGATGTATATACAAGTGTAGAATATTAAGACACAACAATCATAATAAAAAATAAAAAAAAACAAAAAAAAGAACAACACAACTATCAGTATCACAGCATAAGTTATGAATGGAAAAAAAAAGTCAATGGATAACAAGTCAATTCGATAGTAGGTTATATTGTCAAATTTTCAGTAAAAGAGTATTTATGAGATTATTTCAAACAAAAATAAATGGGACGTCAAGTAGCACACAGTCTTTAAAAATGGATGTTGTAGAATTAATAATATTCAGTGTCAATAGAAGCTGAGAAAAGTCAAATTATTGAAGAATGTCAAAACAAAAACAAATATTTAGTGTGGTCAATTTAGGTGTCAATGAGTAAAATGTAAATAAGGTAATTGTATTAATTGGATAAGAATGAACAATTTGACAGATTTAATTTGTTTTGTTTTATTTTCTAACTATATAGATATTGCTTTTCTGTGTCTCCATCTACACCAGTGGTGTCCAGCATTTTGTACACCATGTGCCAATTTTTTCACAGACAAGGTCAGATAGCTCAGATAACAAGTCGAGCTTTTTTACCTTCTTACGTTCACGCTTGGGGTTGTAAAATAAAGATAGGAATAGGAACTGGATTCCTCAACCACGGAATTCAATCAATTAATTTGCGTCATTTCAAAAGACACTTATTTATTAAAGCACCAATCTATAATAGACAGAAATAATTACATGGACAAGAGGGTGATCGCTGTTGTGGACCCGACTGATGCTATAGCTGCCGGAGAGTCTCTTTTGATGAAGCTTACTCTGAACAACTATTAGGATAAGCCGAAAAAGTAAAAATACGGATTCAGTTATGGCGCCTATTCTAAAATAATGGATGCAATGCGCCTCTTGTGATCGTTCAATGCGCCACGGTTTGGCCACCACTGATCTACACCATCAAATCATATACCTACTAGCTACTACAAGGGGAAAAGCCAGTAAAGTAACTGCATCTTATAAACTGAATTAAATACTATACTTTATCATCACGGCGAATCCACAAGTGGAGTAGCCAGCAAACGAGCTGCATGTAATAAATATTACATAACATAACATGTAACACACCTTTTTGCTGGGAGTTTCGGGTGATGGATACGATAAACGGCGCCCTGAGGTCATGTTATGAGTAAACG
>OX388326.1:5683228-5714011 GCA_947579605.1 Athripsodes cinereus
CAAGCTAGAATAGGTAGAAAAAACGTTGGTATGTTTTTAGTTACATAATATGGTCTGTAGGGTTACTCTTGACATAATTTAAAATGAATCTAAATATGATCTTGTCTTGGTCTTCATCATATAATACGCGAAGTGACTATAGTATAAATACATGCATGCCAGTCCCGCGATAGCTGAGTATAGTAGTTTTCAACGTTTATATGAGTATTATGGTTGTATTATGTGACTTAACTACAAGAATTTATCAGACATTGCTGTATACATTAAGATTGTTATGTTATTCATCAACTTTTATGAAAAATCTCTTTTAATTTCAGTTAAGTATCTGATATTTTTGTATTGCGATTATTATAACGTAAATAATTAAAATATTATTTATCTCATGACAACACCCATATACATTCGCGTTTGGTCAGTTCACCGTTGTTGTTCTAATTTATTTGTCTGTTTGAATTTTGAACTTGTTCCAAATTCAATTCAAAGTCATTCTAGTCGACTACTTTTGTCAAAACAAAGTAATAAGGGAAGACAAAGATAAAAAATTATTTCATTCAGCCATACCAGCTGGTGTGTTTTATATGACAGAATTTTACAACTCTTTCACAAAACACTGTTCGTACATGACGTGGTAATAGTGTGTTATTTGCTTTGTTAGAAATGATGTGAAAAAAGGTCACTCAATTGAAAAAAAAGAGTTTCTTTGAATGTGCAAGGCTAATAATTAACACCCTGTATTTTAAAGAGGAACATCAAAAAGTGAAAAAAATAATAGTCGATTTTGTAATTAAACTTATCGACCGACGATTCATAGAGGAAAAACATTTTGAACAGAAGAATTTGATGAACTCATTTAATGTTTTTTTGTCCTTTTTATAGATTTGTAAACACACCGATATACATGTTATATCCGCAAACTTCGTTGGTCAAAAATATTGATGTAATGTACTAGTTTGTAATATGTGCTAAATGACTGTATGTTTGGCTTGGTTAATAATATGTAAATAAAAAGAAATCAAAAAACATAATTCTCTTATACAAACATTCTCTAATGACAGTAATAATTGTAGTTTGTATAAATTCTCCCGTTATATTTAAAATAAGGGAGGGCACATCACATTACATAATATTTTGAAAATGAAACAGCCTCACTGGTGACATTTTTTGTGAAGATGGAATGTTCTAAATCTCACAAACAAACACAGAGTTACTCTTGACACAATATAAACACGATCTTAATCATGTACCTATTCATCTTAACCATACGACGCGCGAGATATAGTAAAATTATGGACGATAAAGATTTATCTATTCATTTATTTTATTATTTTTTTTCAAAAAGATTTATCCAGGTTATTGTTTATAAACCCAAATACAAACTTATACACCTAAGCTAAAAGCTCGTGTCCGTGAAAGGGGAAATTGCTGGGATCAAACTGTACACCTCTTGTGCGCGAGACTGGGACTGTGCCAGGCTACAGCCGAACTCAAATAGTGGCACAAAGTTTTTTTTTATTTATTTATTTAAATGCCTGTGTTGCATATTTGCATGTATGAAAGGCAAGCCACTGGTTATTACCTAGGTATTATATTATACGAGTGTAACATTATTTATGACACTTTGTTGTATAGGGACAATGAAGATTATAAATGTATTTGAACCCGGGACCCCGTGAATGTATGTCAAGAAAATAAATACTACTACTACTAGACAATCATGACATTCTGCATGGATAGCCTGCAGATCAGCTGTATGTCATAAACGTGCAGGCTGTCTTCTCCGTGCCAACTAAAATTTAAGATATTATTTAGGATGGGTGACGAACATCATTGCTGAATTTAAACTAAGAAGTTTTAGTTTGACACTGGTCAATGACGCATCTTAGCGTTGAAACCGGTCGTGTTTTTATAAATTTATGTGTTCTAGTAGGTAAATAATAACTAGTACTAATTTTTAAAAAAAATAATGATATATCTAATAACAAGAAAAAAATTGATTTGTTAAAAAAATGGCGGTTCAACATTCGATTATAGTATCAAAAAACAATATTATATCATAGATGTTGATTTTCTTCCGGGTTTACCGCGTCTTGTCGGTCTCCGTCGTTCGTCTTGACGTGTCTACTTCACTGATGGAGTCATTATATCCATCAGTAGTAGAGTCAGTGGTCTCGAACCTACCGATTTTTCGGTATTTATACCGAAATGGGCCGTGTCCTACCGATATACCGAAATGGTCTAGTAATCTACCGATTTTTACTATTTGTCGACAGGGAAATATGATCGGTAGATAAGTATCGGGTGTTCGGTAAAAGTACCGGATACTTATTGGATTCAAGCAAATATTCTATAAGAAAACCGAGGAGTTTTTGAATTATTCCAAATTCCTATACCATTTTGAAAATCCGGCGACGGGGGGGTAGAAATTTTCTAAAAAGGAAAATACCCGGTATTGACTTCGTCGGTACAAATACCCCATATACCGATTTTGGGTACAAAATATACCATTTATACCGATTTTAGCGGATATTGCTACCGATATTGGACAATGTCGTTCGAGAACACTGAGTAGAGTAGACATGTCAAGATGAAGAAGGGAGACCAACCAGACGCCATAAACCCGGAAGAACATCAACATCTATAAATATACAACAACATTTATCCAACAACTAATATTATATTTATATCCAACAGAGACACGAATAGAATATGTATAATTAAAAACAAGAATTTAAATTATATAAAAGACGAACGTAATATATGAAAATAAATATATTAAATCAATAAATTAAAAATAGCATCGATGAATAAAATGTCAAAATTTTACTCAAAGACAAATTGATCTTACTGGCTTGATTGAAATCCAAAAATACTATTTAATATTTAATCAACCGTTATATGTATGAATGAAACAAATATTATAATAAACCTAAATCATGTTCAAATGAGTGGACGGCATCGCTAAGAAATATAATAAAAATAATATTAGAGTTTTAGGAATTTTTCCAGATTATGCGAACGCATCTAAACGTCGATTATTTTTTATTATCTTTATGTAGATAAATATGTAGTACTTTATCTGAAAAATACCAATCCGGTGGTATTTTGTGTTTTTTTTAGTGCAAAATTATTTGTATTTTTTATACACGTCACAAGTATTTTTTTTTTACCTTTTATTGATTTGTAGGTTAGTTTAGCGTTAGTCTGGTGTTTTTTATGCAAAAGCACATACATGTGTATATTGACATTTTATTGACAATCATTTCATTATCATATCATTTCTTGGGTGAAAAACTGTATAATTTGGTGAATATATGTAGAAATATGATATTTTTTTGTGGTGTGTTCATCCTACCTGAAATTTAAGGAACCTGATTTTTGTAGCTTGATTGCAAATCAAAAATACTTCTTATCAAAAATAATACGAATTTAATCAATATAAAAAAAAACGTAAATCATTCGCAAACGAGTGGACCACATCGTTAAAAAATATGATAGAAAAATAAAATTAAAAAATAGTATATTACCTAATAAAAAACGAGAAAATATAAATATTTTATATTTTCAAGTGTAACTGTGTGGGAATGCATTGTAAAACAAAATATTTAAATTGAATCAAACACTGTTTCATTCCACAATACAGCATTGTGTTATTACTGATGATTACTACATTGTAGTTGAAAACGTTATAATAATTAAAACAATCTCAGAGTGGAATAAAACAGTGTTTGAGAATATACATATTTTTAAAAAATAAGACAAAATAAAATAATGTAAAATATATTGTTGCACTCACCTTTCAACTTGATCTGTCAAATAATCTGATTTATTCTCCTCAGCCAAATCTTCGCAATCCTTTATTGTCACTGGTTTCCTCAATCCTGCAAATAATAACTTTGCAGAGTGTGAGAACAAAAAGAATAATGGAAATGGATTGTAGCACTTTTTATTTTTACACACATCATGTTCTGATATCAAATATTTCACAAAATTGTCTTTCTTCATAATATTATGTGACGGTGATATCTTGTTGCTGCTGTCATTATTGGCAGGTCCCGCCATTACTAACACAAAGTTCTAAATTTAAACAAATGTCAAAACTAAACTGTTTATGATAATAAAACAAATAATTATATGCAGTTGCATATTTGCATTATTACAAGTTTTTATGCATTTTATTGATTAAACATTATATTATTGATTAAATTATTATAATATCTCTGTAAAATATTTTTACTTATACATTTTTGCAAATTTAAATGATAATTCTAATTTGCATATTAATTAAGGCTAGGTGTTATTATAGGTTTTTATTAACCTACTTTTGGTCATATTCTCGCTTATTTTAAAATTTTATATCAAATTCTAAATTCAAACAAAAGTCAAAACACTGTTTATAATAATAAAATACATTATTATATGCAGTTGCATATTTTTAAAGATTTTTGTGTATTTTATTGCTGAAATACTTAAGGGGCGAATTTCTTTTAAAAAGCACTGTTAATAATAGCATGTACATTTGCCTATTTGGGCAAAATATTTTCAAAGGTTTTTGCATATTTTAATGAAAATCTACTGATCGGGTGAATACTTAATTTTTTCACAAGCTATATACGAAATATAATAATACCTACGAATTTTCAATTTTCGGTATATTAAACGCGAACTATTTCACAATTTTTATGTTGCATATTTTCACACTTAAAAAAATATGCATACATTATATTTTTATGCAAGTGTCAGCCTTAAGTTGCATATAATCTGTGCTAACTTTTTAGAATGATTTTAATAAGTAGAGACCTACCTAATTAATTTGAAATAATTGTTGTTCTTTAGTTTTGATCATCTTTCTTTTCGTTTTCATTCATAATTATTTTAATGGCTATGCGCTACAGTTTTTTCAACCAATACGATATAAGTTAATAAAATCACCGTGAAAGTACTACACAAGTGTTTTATTTACTATTCAGCGATGAGGTTTGCCGTCCATCATGAATGTCTCGTTTATCGACACGGAGAGGACTACTTGGATCAAATTCTCAAGGACAGTCGTGTGTTTAGTTCGAGCAACGGACGTAGTGCATGTATGAGAATTGCACGAATGTAGAAAAAGCGAAAGAAATATGTATGCAAGGATATATCTAGCAGTGGCGTGCCTTCCATACATGCAAAAAGCACCGCATGCCCACTCATTTAAATCTCCAATACAAAAACTATAAAGTCATAAAACATGTGAAATTACTGCACCCACACATGGCAGAAATTAGTAAAGTTTAGTGTTAATTTAAAAGTTCAAATAATTATTATATAATTCTCGTAGTGAAAGCACGACCAATATAAAAAGACTAGTCCCGCCACTGATATCTAGGTACACACTACACATATTATGGCTTTCCGTTCTCTCAGCCTACCCCACTTGGGATACGGCGTGAGGGTATAGTACAACTTGTATTTTATTACATACATTTGGTCCGCTGGCTATCCCACTAGTGTGAAATGGCGTGATGGTATGAATGAACGAGTTCAACATGAACTATCACCAAGAAGTCAGACGACAGCATTGAATTTATTTGTATTGAAAATTAATATTATTATTATTTATATATTTAAATAATCTATTGTATAAATATTTACTAATAACAAACCTACCTACATAAGTATAATTTAAAATAGATAACACATGATTTATGTATGCCATTTATATTAATTATACCTTTATGTGTTATAATTATGTAAACAAAGAGAAAAACAAAGAAAATATGAATTTCTATCAATTAATATAATTTCATATAGATGTTCTCCACAATGCAAGTGAGACGTGGACATGGTTAAAGAAGGTTGAAAATGGCATACATGCAGTAGAAATGAGATCATTGAGAAGGATGTGTGGTAAAAGTTTGAGAGATCGTGTGCGTAACAGTGATATACAAGAGAAAATGTGGAATGGAGGTTAATGTGATTACAATAATGAATTTAAATAAGTTACGATGGTTTGAGCACGTGGAAAGAATGAATGAGGACAGAATGACCAAAAAGATATATTTGGCTGAGAGGAATGGTGCTCGGAGACGTGGACGTCCGAGGATCAAATGGCAAGATCATTTAAATCAGATCCTACAGGAAGATCACGTGTTGAGCACATTGGACAGGAGAGCATGCATGAGGATTTGTATGACAGTGACGGAAGCAAAAGATGTATGCAAAGATAGAAGGCTATGGGGCTCGATGCTTTCTGCCTACCTCGCGAGGGAAGCGGCATGATAGTATGTATGTATGTATGTATATTCTCCACAACCTAGGTTAGACTAACTGCCTTGAAAAGACACCTTTACTTGGACTCCTTAAATATCCGAGAAAGAAATAAAGTTATTTCAACATTGAAAAGACACTCACTTCCAGCCGGATATCTCAAGAGTCGTAAAATCCTATTTATCCGGATTAACATTGAATTAACATTAAGTTAACATACTTACAGTGGGTCTTCTCCGTATCACGAAAAGTGAGACATATATAATGGGTGGCAATGGCAATACATCTAAGCTCTGCCGAATCGAAGATATTAAATATGTCTTATATTATGTATGTGAAGTTTAATGAATTTGCCAGTAAAACGAACACTCGAAAATTTGCGCAAAAGTGTGGAAGATATTTTTCATTTTCACAGAAATAAGTTTTAATACAACTATACTATATCTACTACTACTAATATACAAACACAGCATATCCCACAAGTGGATTAGCCAGCAGATCAGCTGATCCTAATAAATATATGTACAAGGTGTCATCTCCGTGCCAGCAAAAAAATAATATATTCAGGATGGGTGGCAAGGCTCATCGCTAAATAAATTAAAGTAGGTAAACAACGCATTTGTATTTCTACTTGAAGTTTTTTTTTTTTTTTTTTTTTTCTTTTTTTTTTAAAAGATATATCTGGGTTTTGTTATAAACCCAAATACAACCTTAAACACCTTTCACACTAAGCTAAAAGCTTGTGCCGTGAAAGGGGAGTTTGCCGGCACCTGGTATCGTGTGTTTTTTTTAAATTGATTTTTTTTACTCGAGGATTTTCATTGTATTGATTAAGCTAAAAAGTAACCAACGACAATACGAACTTTCTTTATTTCATTACTACTATATTACCCCATCGCGGTATACCCCACAAGTGTGTTAGCCAGCAGATCAGCTGATCGTAATAAATATACAAGTTGACGCAAAGGTAACAACTGTCATGTCGTTCATTGTTGTTTATACATAATACATAAATAAATCTCCGTGCCAACAAAAAATTAAGACATTCAGGATGTGTGGTAAACTTCATCGCTGAATTTAAGATGTAAAATGTCTTCACTTTTTCGAATTTGCATCTGCCATTTATAGGACACTCGAAAACTTACGGAAAAGAGTGGAAGACCAGTTGTTTGCCGGTTGCTCCTACTGAATAGAAAACTAGACACTGTATACCTACCTATTTATATTTTCTTTTTCATAACGTTTGCACTGAATTGATTCTTTATCAATAAATGTTAATTTTTCATTAATTACGATTACACCTTCATAGATAATTTATTTTAAGTATTTGACATTTATTTGTATATTAATGTTTTCAATAAATGTTTGCATTATTTTCCTAATGAAGCGTTACTGATATTACATTTAAATGATCATACGTTTAGAAATTAAGATACTTATAACAATTAAATTAATCAAATCACATTTTTACATCAAAACAACACGTAGAAGTAACTTCGATACGTAACGTCGCATATTAAAGAAAAAAATCAAAACATTCACAAACAAAAACAAACAATAAAAACTGTATCAAAAAAACAAAAGAAACGGTAGATTATACTTCTATTATAGTTACCACCAATCTGTATCTAATAATTTAAATTTTGTCACTTTGAATTTCGAAATCACACGGTGATAAATTTGAAATTAGAACCATTTCATTCTGTTTCAGTTTAAAAAAGGAAGAAAGAATAAAAGACAATACGTTCAAACGGAAAATTACAACAGACTGGATGTACATAATATGTAGTCTGATATTTTGCATACGAGTTCGAATCAAATCAAATTATATATACGACACATAAAATATATTCAAGTGCGTCCGTACAAATGTTTGTCTATGTCCTAAATAGACAACATAATTAGACAAGACATAGGTAAACTAATAAACTATATGAAGCACTGGCGTGCTTGCCATATATGCAAAATAACCACAGTTATATAAAACAATGAGATCGTGAAATATCCTAAATTCCTTTACTAATTTATTATGATTCTTAATTGGGCCCTCGCGGTGGTTTTTCACTGGCTAGTTATTATTGATGAGAGGTGTGGAGGAGCTGTTTCGTGCTGCCCAGAACAGGAAGGATTTCTCCCAGGTGGTCGTCAACGTCGGGGGGACCCGACAAGACACGTAAAGAAGAAGAAGAAGATTTTTTTTATTATTATTAATGTGAAAGTTTGACGGTGTCGGGGTGTGTAGAAAACTCGTTCATAAAACCTCATGAATATTTACTTACTTTACTTTACAAAAAAAACTAATGTTTACAGTTGAGTGATGAGGCATGCTGCAAATCCTTAATGTCTTAATTTTATACTGTCACGGAGAAGTCTACTTGCATGTTTATTATATGCGATTTTAAGAAATTCTATTTTTTACTTTTTTTGGTTGTTGTCCGTTTTATTTATTGTTGAACATATTCCTAAAAGATTCACGCCTGTCTAAATGCAATGATGGTAATATTATTTGCATCAAGCTGTCATCAGATTTTAAAACATTTTTACCCCTTTTAATGTTTTTGTTTTGGGAGTTACTAACAAACTAGACTTGCAGACAATCAATCGATGTCCTTCAAGAGTATTAGTAATGTATTGTCTTACAAACTTTCTCAAACAACGTCAGTTTAAAACTGGCTGCAAAATTTGATAGGCCGCATGACCGATTTTTGCTTTAAATTACCAATCTATTATATCTTTGGTTGTATATTAATACATTATTGTATATTATTACATACGATTTTTACTTTAAATTACCAATTTACTATATCTTTGGTTGTCTATTAATACATTATTTGAGCTCAAGAGTTTATTTGTTAATTTAAATGTATATATTTCTTGAAGGAAGCCGGGTTAAACTATATATAAACCACAGAATAACTTTTAAATTTATCTATACATTAATAATAATACAATATTAATATTCATATGTAACACTCTAGTCATGTTATTGATTTGAATTATATAATTATTTTCAATACCAAACGTGTATTAATTGTTAATATGGATGCACTTTCAAACTTTATAATATAAAATTCGCCATAATGTTATATTATATAAAACCTGTCTTTGTTGAATAAAACGTGAATCCGAATAAACTCGTTTTCACAAAAACCGCTTCGTTTAAATATTTAAAAATACACGGATATATTATGAAGTGATGAATGTTAGTGGTGTGCCGAATATAAACATGTTGTCACATTATTTTTATTTGTAAGTTTAACACATGAAACTACCATATAAGGCTTAGAAAAGACAACGTCACCTCATTTGGCAGTGCCCCGGACGGGACTTGAACCCGCACTCCCATCTTGTCGCGAGGAGTGCTTCTCTAATTTGTTTATAGTTAGAAAACTTTTTTTTATTCATTTCGTTGCTCTTTTATCTACTATCCTTGCTAGTGTAGGTATCCATTGCCCATTAGTGCTTTTTTCAATATAATGGATGTATAATTGATGTAAAGCTCTATTGATTTCTTCACAATTTGACACGCGCATTATCAAGTGTCAAAAGTAGGCATTCCGGACATCACTAATATGTACTAGTAATCAAATTAAGTAGGTAATTGTTATAGGCAGTGTGAGGACTGAGACTATGAGACAGTATGGAGACAGTTATACAGTGGTTAGCTCTACAAGGTACATACCATTCTCTATTCAGTGGGCCAATAGAGAAAAAATTTTTATCAATAGCCGCGTCCACATAGCTTGATGTAAACGTCAATCAATCTTCAATCATTCGGTGACAATTCGAAGCAATATTTCTTTTGCGGCGTACAGACAGCCGGATGCAAACGTCGATCATCAAGCGTCAAGCAAAATTCTTTAATCTTTCGGCAACAATTCGGAGCATTATCCGAAGAAATATTCGAATAAATGCCTTCGTTACCCATTCATGAGACGAAACGAAGGCATTCATTCGAATACTTCTTCAGAGAATGCTCCGAATTGTCGCCGAAAGATTTAAAATTTTTGCTTGATGCTTGATGATTGACGTTCGCATCCAGCTGTCTGTACTCCGCCTATGGAGAATGCTCCAAACCGTCACCGAATGGTTGAAGATTTATGATTGAAAAACGTTTTCATCCAGCTGTGAGGACGCGGCCAATGTAAAATCTATCAATCTGAAGTCTGTGCTCCTGAAATACAGGCGTAGCATTTCTTGAAAACATTATGATTTGCATTTTTGCTATAATTTTTGAAATAAACATTGCAACTTCTTTCAAAAAGTGTCAAATGAAAATCAAAAAATTGTAGTAAAATGTGTCGTATAATAATAATAAATGTATATTTGCAGTTTATTGAAACTAATGCCATTACTTTAGAGCAGGACTGAGCAGACTTACACCATCGTCTGTCTACAACAATAAAATCATAAAAGGATCGATTCGCAGGCAAAAAAAGAAGACATGATTTTCCTAACACTTAAAATTTCTACCATTTCAATGTCAGATTTTCGAAAATGTTATTGGAATTTGAAATTTACGTACCAAAATATTTGAAATTAGTCTTGAACTCTATATTTTTACCACCCCTTTGTCGCAAAATTTTCAAAATGATATAAGAAAATGAAATGTTTGACGTCCTTCTCGGTTTTATTCAAAAACATTTTCTCAGAATCTCGAATCTGGCATTTTTTGGTCAAGTTTTCCAAAAATTAAGGATCTTTTTTTGAAAAGTATTCGCGAATGTTTGCCCATCCTTATTACACAGATAAAAATTTAAAAAAAAAATCTGTCGTTCTTACTGACTATTTCACAAATACCATAAAAATAATCTTTTTATACCATAAAATCATAAGTGAATATATTTTTTAATACATAAAAAGAATATTTAATTAAAAAAATGCAATTATTCCGTCATGTTTTGCTTTCAATCACTCCACATTATTTCAGATTTTCATACAAAATTATCAATTACAATTGTATATTATTTTGGTAGGTGTTGTTATATTGTATTATTTTTATTCCGTGTTGATAATACGAAGTTAATTAGTAAACCAAATAATTAAATACAAGATATTGTAATATCTGCTACACAATCGGAATTGTCCTACTTGTATTTTAATTATTTATATTTATACTGGTTTAAATTCGCTATCATGTGTGTCACATTTTATTTTTATAATCTTTATTACTTTTTCCGATGAAATTGTCACCAAGTTATTAAACCTATTTAGATAGAAGTCTGTTTTTGAAATGTGTTAACAGATTTGTGTATATTTTTTATGCATTATTAGTATGAAAACTTGTAAAAAACAATTACCAAGACACTATTTTTTTTATATATATATGAAGCTACAGGTCCCGAACTATAAACGTGCAGATTGGGCAGAACGCTTTATTCCAGGGGGCGCAGAATTTGAGAAAACCTTGTAAGGTGATCAATCGTCGTCAAAAATAAATTCTTAACAAAATCGGGGAGATATATAATATTTTAAATTCTTATACCAAATCAAAAATGTAGCGACGGAAGAAGATGGAGAGGTGCAGTTATTTTGCGTGAAAATCAAAAGACCACAAACTTGTAAAAGAGGTCCTTACTTTAGAAAAATCTAGCAAACCAATTCGGAATTCTTAGTAAATATTATTTAAATTATAAAACCAAAGAGATAAAATTTAAATTTCTATAGTAGTTATAAAATTTAACAGACATAATTCGTAATGTTTACAAAATAATGTTTTATAGTATTTAAACATGATTTTGGGCACTGTCAGTTCTTGGATGGGTGACTATTTTGTATACATGTAGTAATATGATGTAAATTTCCATATTTTTTTATAGTTATAATATATGTAACAAATTGTTGGTAAATTTACCAACGATTTGTTTGCAAATAGTTAATATTATAGATTCGTACTAATGAATCGTTTGTACTATCTCTGGTCCTAATCTGATAGTACGTACCAATGATTTGTTGTGAAATTTCGTTAGTATTTTTACTCAGTGTCTTAAGTATTAGAGGTGGGCCTACCCGATATAAAAACCTTGGATACGCCACTGCTGAAAGCTTTATTTACTATTGTTATTAAAATATTTCTTTTTTTTATTTACATAGTATTTTAGAAGTGCGAATGTATTTGCAATATTTGTTTATTTTGTATGTTATTGCCGAGATGTGCACTGTTTGGATGTAAAACTGTTTTGAATGTTACAAAATTATTATTTGTATTTTACATGTCTTTCATCTGTAAATTAAATAAATAATATATAGGGAAACCTAAATATACTTTGAACTCCACAGGGGAGAAAAAAGTTAATCCTGATATTCACAAATTATTTTTTTCTAGTACATAACATAATGCAAAATTAGACCAGAGAATGATATATTATAATATATTACTAACTGACCCGGCAAAGGTTGTTTTGCCATATTCGTTTGCCATATACTAAATATCGCTACTAAAAATAGGTGTTGATGGAAGATTGGTGAAAATTTAGGGCTGTATGTATTTTTAATGCCTCATACCATATTTTTTTTTACCAAAAAATAAAATAAAAAAATGGGGTGGACTACTTTTAACTTTTAGGGGTATGAAAAATAGATGTTGGCCGATTCTCAGACCTATCCGATAAGCACACAAAATTTTCGGAGCATTATGATAACACCGCGACACGAGAATTTTATAAATTTGATAAAATCCATATGTTCAAAGATATTGTTTCTTTTTACTGTAGTATTTTTTTTATACTAAGTATGTAGTGTTATTAATAAATTACTTATATGCATACCTACCTAATTAATCCATTGCCGACTAGACAATGTGTGTTTACATTATGAAAATAATTATAATGTTATTTATACATAGCAAATAATGATAATATAAAAATATTACATGAGTGTCGTAGGCTATTTGAGAATGCATATTATTTTTAAAAAATTAGTCTCAGTGTCCTTTTTTCAGACATAATTATATTCGACATAGGCTTCTAGGTCCAGATGCCTGAGTCAATAACACATTTTCACGTTACGTTTTAGTTCCGTTAACGTTCGAGTATAGACGAAGTTGCAAGCAAGTGTCTATTTCGTTGCTAAGATATACAATAGTTACGAAAATTAACACATTGGCGCAACGTCGTCTGCATTTGAACGCTAACGGAACGAAAACGTAACGTGAAAATGTGTTATAGACTCAGGTCTCTGTGCTTTCTAGAACAACTCCTCCACACTTCCAGTCCAGTCTCGTATATTGAACAGCCACGATCTTTATATAGCCTATCAGAAGTTCTTTTATGTATGATATAGATAAATACTTGACGGGCCAGACTGGTACATGTGACTTTTCCAAAAAAACGAGATTTCATGCTGTGGTGGTAGCTTTTTACACATTTCTCTTTGTGTCAATGAGATTACGTCAAAATATGACCATGAACGCCATCTACGAAATGATGAATCAAGTGATTTTTTTCATTTTATAATAAACATCTCCAAAAATACAGATATTTATTGGTGGATCTCAGTTTCATCATTTTGTCACTTATACCAGCCAGGTTTTCACCCCGTCAATTAATGTGTGGTTTGATATCGAAACTGGACAAATCTTTTTGCAGTAAGATTTTGACGGTCTTCCATACTACATATCTATTAATTGTGTCGGTGCACACCTAGTAGAATTCCATAATAATACAAATTTGAAACAAGTGTTTCTTTCTAAACAATAGTAGAAAGAAACACTTGTTTCAAATTTGTATTATTCTACTGTATCATTGATTTTCCCCGCTATTTTGCACACAAAAAATATGGTTCTATTATTATGGAAAATGCAGTTTTACAAAGCTCAAGACGAAGAATATTTCTGTACCTACAGGTACTAAGTTAAAAAAATCCAAAGTTCATTTTCGGATTAATCCACTTTGGAACCGAAGTCACTGACAATTTTTTTTGAGAAAAGCTAGAAGCAACATTTTGAGTCGTTTTCTAAATAATAATATAATACATATTTCTTCAGTTTACATTATATAATGCAAATACTTCATTAAATTTAATGTTTCAGTGTTGACATTGTGAAACAAAATTTTAATAATATAAAATATAAAATAACACATTTTTTGTTTCACATTAATGTATACAAAATATACCACAATTACGCCTAGCGCTTTCACCAATAAATTGGCATCATCAGGGCGGAGTATAAACTAAATTTACAAGAGAAAACAACGTCTATAGGTATATACATGAGATATTAAGGGATGTTAGGTGGGGGTGTTTTGGAACAAAGTATTGACGAAGATAAAGGAGTTTTGACATTAATAGGTAATATATACACTTCGTCTGATCTCCAATGATTCCAAAACTTTCAGTTTACTTAGTTTATTTTGAATGAAACCTATTCTTCGAATCAGTCCACGACACACTCACCAGAAGTAGGCACAAGAAAAACTAGGTATATCTATCTATGGTTCGTACATCGATCAATCTTACAATAGTTTACATAAATATTTAGATTATTACTTCAAGTAATGCCATATGTATGTATGTAAGTTAAAATAATAATAATTTAATGCGTGTATGAACAATAATGATATAATATATTATAGTAATGTTATGAATAATAATATGACAGGCTGCAGGTGTCCATTAATTATTGCAAGTGTATAGGTGAATGTCACATGATAATAGGTATGTATGATGCTGTGAGCCAACGCACTCGATAAATATGTAGTTAATCTGACAATTGTTCCGGAAAGTATCGGACAAAGAATAGATTTTCCAATTTTTTAAATATATTTTTCGTTATCTAGTAAGAGGCAGGAAGCAATCCATGAAACATGCCGTATAAAAGACTTAATTAAACCTTAGTTTCGAGCTATGACATCTTAAAGGGGCCCTTTAGCAAAAACGATAAAACATTCAATTTCCAACAAGTTTGGTACACAAACTCTCAAAACTTGTTGACCCTACGAACATTTTGATTTGATAAAATATAAAAACAAATATTAATTACCAAAATCAAACTTTAACTTTTAAAAAACAATGATTATAGCTTCATAATCATAATTATAGAACACATGATTTTTTTTTTGTTTTTTACATGGATATTGACCGATTTAAAAATATTTTTTTTTGATAAAATTTCTAATATTTTGGAACAAAAAATCACTACATGAACTCGATTTTTTGTACACTAAAAAAAGTTTGCTAAAATCTATAGTATTTATATGCTTGATAGGATGAATAAAAAATATATTTATTTTACAAATAATTTGTATTTTGATATAACAAAGAGTACCTAAATATATCTCGTCAGTCTACGATTTATTTATTTTTTAGTAAAAAACTAATATTGGCAATAAATATTTGTTTTTTTATTTTATCAAATCAATATGTTCGTAAGGGTCAACAAGTTTTGGCAGTTTTTCTATCAAATATTTTACCGTTTTTGCTAAACGGGGCCCTTAAATATTATATTTTTTTATTTGCTGTGGAAAGAATATTAGTTTGTTCCCCTCGGTGACGGTGCCTTTGGGGTGGTGATTCTTAAGTATGTCTTGAGATTAATTTTCTTGGGGCACTGATCCTTACGGGTGAGGAGTTTCATCTTTAGATGGACTGTATAATGCTTCAACAATGAACCTGAACATTTTAGTTGTAAAAGATGTAAGCAGTCTTAGTTCGTAGTAGATAATACGTAACTGTAAGTCAGTGTATTGTTTAAATTTTACAGAATGTCGTATAGCCTTTAGAGGCATTTACGGCTTTAATTTATTAGTTGTGGGAAGGTTTTGTCAGCGGAGAACTCTCCAGGCGATCTATGAGGTCTCAAATATAAACAAAAGATTTTGCTCGATGAGTGTGGATGACCTAGGAACTACCATTCCTGAAGGGAAGTCCTTATTCCAGTCCTAAGTCAGGAATTACCACTCTAGGGTCAGAGATGTTAGTTCAGGTTAATGATGAATTTGAATTATAAATGTTTTAAGTTTTAATTTTCATTGCCGTACTATATAATTATAAATAGGATATCTCTCCGAGTCTTAAAATGGACGGTAATGTGGTTTTTTCAATAATTTTGCAGAATTGGTGAATTGAAGGGGTTAGACGACTACCTAGTGATGTTGTACGAATACCTGCCTCCCTTTAATAGGACACTTGCAGAAAGGAGTGGGAGGGCGTAATCATAGAAGCATTCTTTTATATCCTTCTCAAGACAATCCACTCGTTTGCGAGTGATTGAAGCCAATATGTATTAGAAAAACAATAGTGAGGTGTTTCGCAGCAAAATGAACCTTAATGTAAAGACGGGGTAGTAAAATCATAGAAGCATAGTACTATAATTATATTAAAAATATTTTCTTAATAAATTATAAATAGAATAGAGACATCTATGCTAAGCTAACAGAAACAATATGATTTAATTAGATTTATGTAGGTATGTTATAGATCTGTTTAATTAATTATTTTACTATGGTACGAGTTTTAAATACACTGTAAAACGTGATTTTAGTGACTTTTTGTAGATGACGTTAATTAATACCTATTATTTTCAGTTTGTGCTAATAAGCTACTATGTTCTAGGTTCTAGTTTTGTACTTGATTTGGACTTGTAGATTACGTTACTTATCAAACTCGTTGTAATTTTATTTTCCTTCTGAGATCGCTTTGGCCAAAATTTGTTATGGTTTCAGTACAGGGTGAAGTTTCTAAGATATTATAATAATAATTTCATAAATAAATCAAAATATCTTATTCCGTGGAGCACGCTGTGTAATTAATTGAATATTTGACGTTTTAGATCCGGACCCTTTACGTTCGCGACTGCAAAAATACTACAAAGATTTAACTTTTGTTTAACTTGAATTGTTTTATATTACTACTATACCATAATACTATCACGGCTTATCCCACAAGTGGGGTAATTACAAAACCAGCTGCATATAATAGACATGCAAACTGTCCTCTCCGTACCAATATAAAACCAAAACATTCAGGATGGGTGGCAAACCTTGTCTGTGAATTTGCCTGCCTTTTACAGGACACTCGAAAACATTTTCGACTAAAAATAAGCACTTTGTTATCTCTATCTCGACATCCACCATTTTCAAAACAATGTCAAAATCAAATCGCATCTGACAGATCGTTTCTATCTCGGTAGACTGTGTGAACAGTCAAAGTGTGTTATTGACTCAGGCCTCTGAGGCCTGTGTGACGATCAATGGGTGTCAGGCGAATTTTGTTTTTTCACCTGGCGATATATTTTGAAATTCGCCTGGCGATATTGGCCAAATGTGAACACCCCATTACCGGGTGCTCCACGGGATTGTTTTATGGACTGTTCTATTTTTAATATTATTATGTATGAAATATGTTGTGAATATTAGAAATGACCAACGAACAATGAAAATAAATATAAATAAAATATTAAAAATATGCATATTTTATTTATTTGCATTTCTGACCTAATTATTTCACGATGTGATAATAATTATGTGTGTAATATTATCATATTTAAATTATAATATATAAAAATAAATACAATATTTAGAATAATTTCAATGATATGATACATAAAAGCAAAATATAAATATGTATAACTACTTGGTTATATAACTCAGACAACTATGTGTGTAATTTATACCTACTAAAATAAATTAAATGACGATACAGTGTGTTTAACTGACGCAAGAATGACAGTTGAAATTTACTTAGTATTGTGCATTCAATAAAATGATGAAATAACTATTATTGCGTTGTCAAAACTACTGCAAGTATACGTCCCATACGATCTTCGAAATACAATTGTTCGAATTTACAATTGTTCGAAAAATTATTATTCGATTTAGCAAATCTTCGAATAACATTATTTTGTTCGACTATCAATTATTCGAATTACAATTAATGGAAAGTGAATTGTTTCAACATTTGTAAGAAAACCACATTCTCAAACTATTTTATATTAATCTAAATTATTCATTTTATTTTGATCTTTAGAAGGTCACATTGACACGATTATATTATTACGTTTCATATGAGTATAAAACTTCAGCCATACCTCATCCAACTGTGGACAAGTTCATAAAGAACAAATGTTATTTTAGTGTCTTAAGAAAATGAGGCAATTGCCTTCATACCTAATTATAAATATATTTAAATTATTTTCCAAACGTTTGACACTATTTAAATAAATCGATTGCAAATTGAGTAGTATTAAATAATATTACTTCGCTAAGCGAGTCACTTTTCGCCGAAAATAGGAGCAATATTAGGTATCTGTCTTGATAATAAAAATTCGAAGAATTGTGTTTCGGATAATTGTTGTTACCAATATAACGTATGAAAATTCGAACAATTGTGTTATCTGATAATTGTGGATTCGAATAATTGCCATTCGAATAAAAGTGAATTCGTACAAATGTTTTTTCGAAGAATTGTCAATTCGAATAATTGTGATTCGAATATTTTCCTGTCACCCTACAGAGGTACTTCCTTAATAGCATCCATCAACATGCTATATGAGATCAAGTCCTGCTTCTACAGCAAGGCTTTTGGTATCGTAAAACCACGTAGAACACCTGGAATCGACTCCTTCTCAAGACTTTCGTAAAAACAATTAATAGCAACGTTCAGGGACAAATGAATTTTGCTCTTCGAATACAGTTTCCCGAACCCTTGAAATGGATGCTCCATTAAACGGAGCCGAATGGATCATCTGACATACACACAATAAATAAGTTATTATTATGATACTATAAGGAATGGCATATTCCACAAGTGGAGTACCAGCGGACTAATAAATATGCATATCTTCCTCTCCGTGTTAGTGAAAATAGGATATTCAGGAGGAGTTGAATGCTTCATCACTGAATTGAACATGTTAAATGTATTAAGCAGAACCATAATTATTTGATCAATTAGAGTAGATCTGATCAAATGGATCTGATCAATTTGATCAAGGTAGATTCTCAGCCTCATAAACAATGGGTCCGCGGTTCGGACCCAGGTGCCGGCAAACTCCCATTTCACCAATCAGAAACCTCGATTGGAGAACCATGTCTACACAATGTTACATTGTGTAGAATCTAATCGGAAGAAGTGAGAAAGGTGTCCCAACGCTTACGAATTGGCTCAAGGCTGGCTTAAGTGATCACTTTCGGTATCCATGGACAACGTTCACCAATTCCACCATTCTCACTGTCACGATGTAAGGTCCACCAATCGAGAGACGCTTTATGCAAATCACGACACAAGCTTTTAGCTTAGTGATATAAGGCTGTATTTGGGTAACAAAACCCAGATAGGTATATCTTTTATTTAAAAAAAATGTATTACTTATCTTTCTTAACAATCGCCTTAATTCGACTGATCCATGGCAATGCTGGCACCCTGTATAACATACAAGATGAATGTCGTGTTATATATTTTTATATTATGATAATAAATAAATATAAATTACTAGGTTTGTTTTAATTTTGATAGTTGACTTATAGAATATAGCGTCTTCCGCCGGATGTTCAAGGTCTTTATTATGCAAAGGTCTCAAATAATTATTGTTAAACCTATAAAATTTGCAATATTGTATCATTTACATTAAACAATATAATTAACATAGACATATAAACAAATAGAAGAAGCGTAATATGAAGACTCTCAGAATTCAGGTTCCAAAATTAATTTCACTTATTTTAGAGGCACTAACTATGTTACAATTTCTAGACATTTCAAATTTTTAAAACTTGAATTTCTATGCTTATTTGTTATATGAATTTAAAATACGCTATCGCGATTACGCGATGGTGTAAGAACACTGAAATCGCGATAGCTTATTTTAAATTCATGTAACAAATCAACATAGAAATTCAAGTTAAAAAAATATTTGAAAATCCAAAATAAATCTCAACACAAGAGACAGAGACATTTATTTTCTGTTTCACTCCATGACATAATAATATAGCATTGCTATTTCACTCCCACTTATGTAAAGTATTGTACATACATTGTATACTTCACTGTGTCGGTGTTTAGGTATTAGAATTCCATATCGAAATAAATAAAACACTTGTTTTATTTATTTCGATATGGAATTCTACTATTCGTAATGATAAACTTTTTCACAACCTCGGAGATAGGGACTCACCATAGATACTTAAAGATTACTGTTACATCTAACGCCAAAAAAATACCACATAGCAGGTACCTATAGATTTAAAATTCATATGAAAATACTTTTGATCCAAAATTCGATTGGACCCAATACCAATTTTTGTATGTGTGACTGATCTATGATATTCAGGGTCTATATTATGATATCAAATGCAGTGGTGTATCAGGAATTTAAGGTCTTATTTAATTGGGTTATGTATAAATACTTTGAATAATTTATTTGAACCTTCATACGTAGTGTTGCGGAATTGTCAAGAAATAATTTTTCGAAGTAGAGAATTTTCGGAGATTTTTTTTTTATTTTTTATTTAACAGTATAATAATAATAAATACTTTATTCAATCAATCAATAACAATGTACAAAAGTTGAGACAATTTATCACCAATATGGCTACAATTAATTATGGAAACAAAAAATGTTAGGTACCTATATAGAAAAAAGTGCTAATAACTGATGAAAGATCTTGATGTTTGACACCCCACATGCCCATATTGAAGTTAAAAAAAATTGCAGGTACGTACATGGAAAAAAGTGTTAATAACCTCTGATTTGGGTCAATCAGGTTGGTGCGAAGTGTACTGGGCGAAAGGACATAATACCACCAAGAAAAATTGTGTAGAGAAATTTCTCTTCCATCAGAGGAGAAATTCTCGGAGAAATTTCTCGTTCTCGAGATAAATATCAAATAAGCATTCTTTTAAAAAGGTCACCTAGCCTCAAGCTAGAGTATCAAATATCGCAAAAGATTTTCTATCAAGTTTAACATATGAAACTATCATAAAAGACTTAGAAAAGACAACGTCACTTTAGTAGTGCTCCGGATGGGACTTGAACCCGCACTCCCTAAATTTATGCGAGGAGTGTTTCGTCCAATCAATTGTCTAATTTGTCCTACCGAATAAGGTGACGTTTTCTTTTCTAAGCCTTATGATAGTTTCGTGTGTAGCATTTACATAATAATATATAACCTCATACAATGGTAAATTGTATAAACAACATCGATAAACTTTCTATTAAATTGTGAAAATGGAAAATGTGGAGGTGTTCAAGGCAGGGTTAAAGACCCTATTGTTCAGGAGGTGTTATGATTCTTGAATAGGCTCTTCCAGTAGTTTTTCTACAAAACGGCGCATCTAAAAAAAATGTCTAAATTTTATTATTATTATTCAAAACTGTATCAGGGACGAGTGACGACTGATGTGGCTTAGAGCTAACGCTCTTGCCTTTGAGTCACAAGGTCCTAGGTTCGATTCATGGGTAGGGCAAAATGTAAAATGTTCTTTTAATTTTCATCCAATCGTCTCAAACTTAGATATGAAACTTCTATTATGGGTATTTACTTACGCTATGTTATGTTATAAATATACTAAAGTGGCGTTCACATTTGTTCACTCTGGATGATCCTCCAAAATGAAAAGGTGTGAACAGGCGTTTCATCAATAGTGATCACTAGCGATGACGGATGAAAACGATTACGGCTCAACATGATTTTGATGAAAGGTCCTTTAACTGAAACGACCATAAACAAGTTTTATCCTATTATTTGTCTTATTCTATAAAAGACATACAACATTTTAAAATCAATCTTATTATACATAGATGACAACCTTATGGGCTTAAACTATTGTTTATTATGAAATTTGTACGCACTTTTAAATAGGGTAATACATTGTTTATATTTTGTCTCTTGTAAATTGTTTCAACTCATATGTATTACCTGAAGTATGTCATAGGTAAATAAATAAATAAAAATAACATGACCGTGAGTGTTGATATGGCGGTAAAAGCATAAGATGAACAATTAGGGCCAATATTATAAAAGTCCGTTAGCTCAATTTATTTTAATATGGTCCAAAATTTGATATAACTACTCGTTTTTCAGCATTATAAACATCCGTTGATATTATTTCAGTAAAATGTTACCATCGGCTTTAACTGGCCGACCGACCAGGGGTTAGGTTTGACGACTAGCATTGCTGTCTCACTATTTGCCTGAAGAGAGAAAGAAATAACAATAGATGAATCTACGCACGTGTTTTGTTAGGATATATTCTCATAGCATCGCTGTCATTTACTCATTTATTATGTGTAAATTATGAGATTGTTGGGTGAAGTTTTTATGAATGGGGAGCAGGTAGATAAAAGGGACAGGCAAGATCTTATGTGACCACCGGTTGAAAACAATGGGTACAGTAGGCAAAAATATTTCTTTTTGACGAATTGTCATAATAGTTTTATAATACAGTATCTAGTAGAATCTACGAACAGATCGCCATTCGTTCGTAAAGTGTCGACATACTTACGAGTATTAGGTTCCTCGTTTATAATTTCGGCTCTTAGTGTGAATAGACGTGTTCACTTTTGATGAAACTCTTTGACCCTGACACTCTGGATGATCATCCAAAGTGAAGCAATGTGAATGCTACTTAAGCTAAGGTGACCAACTGTACTCATTTACTGAGTTTTGTACTCTTTTTTCGCAAACCGTACTCTTTTCAAATCCTGTACTCTGAAACTACTCATTTGTATAATTTTATACTCATTTGTATTTCTAAAACATTTTTTCTAAACAAATAACAAAATTGAAGAAATGGAACGATGAGAAAATAGAACTTGACAAAAGATGGGTAGAAACCTTTCGACATTTTAGAGTAGAACAGATCCCACATGAAAATTTAAAAGTTTTAATAAAAATTTCCTTATGTTGCCCAGGCACTAATGCTGCTGTTGAAAGGGTATTTTCACTAAATGAAAGTTGTTCGGATGTGGTACATTATAAGACGAACATCCTCATTTAGCAAAAAAAATCCACTTCGAAGAAAAATATGTTTTTAAAAGAAAATAAAGTTTTTATCGTTTTTTGTTCTTTTTTTTCACCTATGAAATACTTGCAAAGTGTACTCTTTTTGAACAAAAAAATAGTTGGTCACCTTATTAACTCAAGCAATCAATTTATGATACAGTGTAGTTGGTATGTAATTATTGCTTTTATCATAATAACATGTACCAATTACTATTGTATTGTATTTATATCTTAGCTGTTGTTTACCTAACAGAGTAATTAAGTTCGGACATCATAGATATATTATAAGTATTATTATTTTAATTGTAGTAATGACATCACAACAGGCGACGTGGGGGCGCTAAGAGCGCCATAACTCTCCATATTGTTTTTATTTTTGAAATTAAAAATGTATGACGTAAATAATTTTCTTCATATTTTTTCTTCCCGTGAATTTGTAAGATGTTTTAATAGCCTATAGTTTATTCCGGGCGGAGAAGAATCCAACAAATCAGAGATCATTCAAATCGGTACAGCCATTCTTGAGTTATAAGTGTTGTAACACACACGACTTCCTTTTATATATTAGATTACAGCATATCTCACAAATGGAGTAGCCAGCGGAACAGAAAGTATTGAACATGGAGATCTCCCTTTTCATGACAATAGAAAAAGTAAAATAAAAATCACGCTAGGTAGCATACCTCATCGTTGAATAGTAGATTTTAATTGTCTTATACGTGAGGTTAAACAAATACCTGCTTTTACAGGACACTAGAAAACTTACCGGAAAGAATGGGAGACCATTTCTTTACCGGGAAATCCACGGGGAACGAGTGTATCTTCTACAAAAGGCAAATATTCATCAAAACATCACGTGCAAGGCATTTATCATCTTGTTTTCAAGAGAGATAAGGTGAGCCATTCATCAGAAATCTCTTATTCTTTATTGGCACAGAGAACCATTGATGGTCATTTCGAAGGCCCAAGATAGCCATAGCTAAAGTCTATCCAACGAGAAGCTGCAATTGTCCACGTGAACAATTCTGAGAACGTTTAGTACATCCAGGCAAATTTTAATAAAAGGCTGTTTCTTCTACTCCGTATTTTTTAAATAGCTTTTAAATGACTGTACCCTTTTTATAAAGTCACTAACGATCACGCGTATATAATTAAAAGTTTGCTTTTGAAACCTAAAAGGTATTTTCATTGCAATTGTGTAAATTATCTTTCCATATATACGGAAATTACCCTTTCTACTTTTTCGTTAAAAAATATTTACCACCACATTCAAATGCATTGCTTAAACAAAATACATTATATGAAATAGCGGCGACACGGAAAAGTCACCTTAATTTTTATTGTACATTAGAGATATTTTTTTGTACTTCTTTTCGAATAGATACGTCTTTTATTATTTGACAGTGAATATTAGACACTAGCCGTGTAACCCCGTAGAGGTAATTTGGGCGCAAATAAAAAATGAGGTTTCGATAAAGAATAAAACTTCTTGAGTTTAAAATTTTATTCGAGAATGCGGTTCGCAATGTGACAGCGGAAAATTGGAGTAATTGTTTAAAAAACGTGATTGAAGTAGAAAAAATAATGTGGATGTCAGATGGAATGATGGACGATGCTTTCGACCAATTCGTGATAAATGTTGGAAACACGTCCGATTCCTCATCTCTCTGATTAATTGTTTCTTTTTTTTTAATTTAGTTGATTTTTTTTTATAAATCATTTTTGTGCTAAACTCCGACATACAGTAATTCCTCAAATTTCTTTTATAAATTAAGATAAAAATATTTTAAACCATTCTATTTTTTAATAATCTAATTAATATAATTTGTTTTGTACTATATTTATTGACATTCTAATCATCCTAATTGCATAATATTATCAAAATATTAACTTTCTGATCGGATTTTTTTATTATTTTGACATATTCATTCTTGTTTGAATTGATATAATTAATGCAATTTTTTTTATCGTTGACATTTTGTTTCCTATTGACTTCTTTTGTTTTGCTTTGTCCTTTTTTTATTATTGACTGTTGCTTCATTAATTTTTCACTTCAAATCTATGTAATAATGTATTCTTGACTATTGTATCTGTTTGTGTTTGTTATACTGCTTGATTAACATGTAAAAGGCTCACGCCGTGTGTTGTTGTAAAATTAAAATTAAAATAAAGTCAAATGCACATAGAAATATGTCACGCACACACTTACAAAGCAAACTATTTTTTTATGAAAACAGAGCCGATTTAATTTATAAAATTTGTTATTTTTAATTTACTTCTATTAATTATTCTATGTTATCACAGTTATAATGTTTTTCGTTTTGCTATAATTATTTTTGTGTTGAAACTTTGTTGAGGTGTTTAACTAAATATTTTATGTTATCGTATTAATAATGTTTTTTGTTTTGCTATAAGTTTATGTTATTACGTTGACATGTCAAATGTTTTAATCAATTATTTTATTATCTTTCTAAGATTTTGTTCCGCGTATTACTTAAATAACACTAATTTAAGAGTCCAATCAGTTACCTGAGTCTGCCCAAAAATAAGCTTCAAAAAATTTAAAATTAAATAATCAAATCATTTAGTAAAATAAGATTTTTTTATATAGGTACCTATGTATAATCATAAAATTTCGACAAACGGTCCCTCATGTTTCAGTTTGTAATAAATCTTTTTATAATTCAATAATTTTGTATAATCCAAAGGGTTGTGTATTGACACTGAAAATACGTTATAATAAATTGCCTATATTAAAAAAAACACACACTGTTAAATTTTCACATATAAAAAATCTGAAGCGTTTTCGTCAAGTTATCTCGACATTATTGAGAGCACTACAATAAAGATAATCTTAAAACAGTATGTTTTTTTTTAATATTACATATTTACAATATTTTTATTATTCACACTGGGCAATTTCTATCCAGTATCTATTCTGCGAACGGCCCATCTGATCACGTGAATATCACGCATTTCTAATATTATTGTCGAGTGCATGGATAGAATGAATGGAGTTTAGTATAGTCGAAGACATATAGAATGCCCCTCAACATATTCTTAAGAAGGTCGCGAATTTATATTCTATTGAAGCCATGAATTTAGTTCTACAAATCACCACATACTCATATATATCGATGCTACTGTACTGTACACACTCTTTTATCAATTATTTGGCATTGTTTGTAAGTGTGTTTGTCGGTGACGAGACTAGACTTTTAATACTGATCAAGATTGGTGAACCGTTCTTTATTTCGCTTTCAGATTTTACCATTTGGTGTAGGAATTTAAGAATATACTCGACTTTGGGATACGACATGAGGGTATAAATAGATATATAGATTTCATTCCTATCTGTCACCAAATTTTCAATTTGATATAGGGAGAGGCAAGTCCCTGCGAGGAGGACAGATCAATTTAGGTCTATCACCGATTCAACGGCGATGGATGCAATAAAGAAAGCGGCATATCAGTAGGCCTAGTTACATAAAACACATTTTAGCGTTCCGTTTTCGTTCGTTTATATTTCGTTTTCGAAGCATAAATTGACACTTTTTCGCAACCTCGTCTATATTCGAACGAAAACGTAACCCTAAAATGTGTTTTGACTACAGGCCCTGAAGGATTAAAGAAATTTAATGTAATCGATCATGTAGTAGAGGCAGAAAGAGTGACAGGTCACTACCATCAACATTGAAGAAAGCGATGCAGAGGAAGAATAGTATTTGTATGATGTCGTCGCTAATTAAGACAATTCCCGATCTCTTAATTTATATAAAGGAATCTTAAAACCAGATATTATCTTAGTTAAAGTTATAAAGAAATTTTAGACAATATTAATTTGTTATTCATATTCTGGATTCATGTAGGTATTCATAATCTGGATTGCCCTAGAACAGGTCTCACCTAGTTGGGTAATCCACTATATTGTGTAAAAAAATCATGTATTTATATTATGATGAAATAAAATAAAAAAAAAATAAGAATACTTACTCAAAACATTCAAAATGTCTCGAAACTGTTACATAGTTAATAAATCCTTCTAAAATAAATGATAAGGATCATAAAAAATTAAAGCATCGTCGAGTTTTTTCTTTATAAATAAACCTACTATCTTTATTAAAAATTCTTATTGCGATGTCGATTTGGTGAAATTTCCTGAGCATCATCGAGTTTAAGGCTAGTTTTAATAATTATCACATATAACATACTACGATACATTTATGCATCCTCTGTTATCTATCATATTATTAGGTATTTTAGTTTTCTCAAGTTAATTTTGACAGTCGATCTGAAAACAACGTAGAGAGGACGTCGCCTATATATCGTCGTGTGTGCTGTTAATTAATTATGTGTATTTGAGTGATAGTGATATTAAATTATAAAAGCAAAATCCATAAACAATACTATTTATTCTATTTACAAATTTAAAATGTACTGAAATTTGAATCAGTGTAGAACGAATTCCAATTCTTCATTATTTGTGTTTTTCATTTATCTTTCATAGAGGTTATTGGTTTGTTTAAATTTTTAATAATCGAATGTGATAGAATAAATAGGTACTCAGTGTAGGTTCCTACGTGATTTTTTGTTGTCTATATTTTCTGTTTATTTGTCTATGGCATTACGCCTATCTCCTACAGACGAGGTAGTCAGAAAGCTTACTGTACGTAATTACCACACAAATCGACCTCTCTGTGCCATTAAAATAAAATTTGATAAAATAAAAGGCTGTCATACCAAGAGGATCCCGGTCGTATTTAAGTCCCGAAATTTTCAGGCTTAAATTGAACAAATTCCGGGATATTCGGGATTAGCGCAATTTTAAAATAATTCAGGAATTTAGGACACATTCGCATTAATGAATCACTAACAACCGAGACCAGTGTTCGTATCTTGAAAGAGCACCTTTCTGAGTTCGATATCTCACTAGATACCGATATTGTGGCAATAGTCACTGATGTTCCAAATGTTATGCTGAAGATTGGAAAACATGTTAATCTAGAGCACCAAGTTTGTTTTGTACATAGTATTCACTTAGCTATTTGTGATTTATTGTATAGAAAAATAATTTAAAACTAAATACATTGCCAAAAGATAAATAGAATACTGATTTTGACATGGTTTACTGTTTTTTTACCAAATTTTCATTACCAATACAATCCCGGGACTATCCCGGTATCCCGGGATTAGAAAAAAGGGCCGGGATCGAATCCTCTAATCATACCTCATCACCGATCTGAATGTGGCTTAGAATAAGTGTTCTAGTGTCCTACTGTAAAATGAATGTATTTATTCATAATATAATTTATTATAATCAACCTGTGATCTCCTAATAATTAGGTTACACTCTTGCCTTTGTGTCACGAGGTACTAGGTTCGATTCTTGGTTAGGGCATATTGAAGAATGACTTTTTTCAAATTGCCCTGGGTCTGGGTGTTACATGTATATGTGTTTAGTGCATTGTATGTATGCATCGTCATGTTAGTACCCATAATGCAAGATTCATAATTATCTTATTTCGGGACTAATTCTATCTACATACATATGTAAATTGTCCATACAAGTTATTTTATATATATATATATATATATGAAGACTGTATGATCTAATTTTCATCCGAAATGCATGTACAACATGCACCTCATGAATGAAAGATCATTTGATTTTACGCAGGAGACAGTATGAAGGTGAAGGTTTTACTCCATTTCACTGCGTACAGTCGGGCAGAGACTTGGCTCATGCCTTTGCATACGGAACGAGGCTTGGCCCGTCACCGGAATATGCAGTTTGGATTTGTCGAAGGGATGTTATGTTTCGACATTGTGCGCATGTGTCTCATCAGGACCATCTTACATAATGGCCGACACAACATCAAATCCAGTATGCGAGGAGCATCGCATATTATGAAGACTGTATGATCTAATTTTCATCCGAAATGCATGTACAACATGCACCTCATGAATGAAAGATCATTTGATTTTACGCAGGAGACAGTATGAAGGTGAAGGTTTTACTCCATTTCACTGCGTACAGTCGGGCAGAGACTTGGCTCATGCCTTTGCATACGGAACGAGGCTTGGCCCGTCACCGGAATATGCAGTTTGGATTTGTCGAAGGGATGTTATGTTTCGACATTGTGCGCATGTGTCTCATCAGGACCATCTTACATAATGGCCGACACAACATCAAATCCAGTATGCGAGGAGCATCGCATATTATGAAGACTGTATGATCTAATTTTCATCCGAAATGCATGTACAACATGCACCTCATGAATGAAAGATCATTTGATTTTACGCAGGAGACAGTATGAAGGTGAAGGTTTTACTCCATTTCACTGCGTACAGTCGGGCAGAGACTTGGCTCATGCCTTTGCATACGGAACGAGGCTTGGCCCGTCACCGGAATATGCAGTTTGGATTTGTCGAAGGGATGTTATGTTTCGACATTGTGCGCATGTGTCTCATCAGGACCATCTTACATAATGGCCGACACAACATCAAATCCAGTATGCGAGGAGCATCGCATATTATGAAGACTGTATGATCTAATTTTCATCCGAAATGCATGTACAACATGCACCTCATGAATGAAAGATCATTTGATTTTACGCAGGAGACAGTATGAAGGTGAAGGTTTTACTCCATTTCACTGCGTACAGTCGGGCAGAGACTTGGCTCATGCCTTTGCATACGGAACGAGGCTTGGCCCGTCACCGGAATATGCAGTTTGGATTTGTCGAAGGGATGTTATGTTTCGACATTGTGCGCATGTGTCTCATCAGGACCATCTTACATAATGGCCGACACAACATCAAATCCAGTATGCGAGGAGCATCGCATATTATGAAGACTGTATGATCTAATTTTCATCCGAAATGCATGTACAACATGCACCTCATGAATGAAAGATCATTTGATTTTACGCAGGAGACAGTATGAAGGTGAAGGTTTTACTCCATTTCACTGCGTACAGTCGGGCAGAGACTTGGCTCATGCCTTTGCATACGGAACGAGGCTTGGCCCGTCACCGGAATATGCAGTTTGGATTTGTCGAAGGGATGTTATGTTTCGACATTGTGCGCATGTGTCTCATCAGGACCATCTTACATAATGGCCGACACAACATCAAATCCAGTATGCGAGGAGCATCGCATATTATGAAGACTGTATGATCTAATTTTCATCCGAAATGCATGTACAACATGCACCTCATGAATGAAAGATCATTTGATTTTACGCAGGAGACAGTATGAAGGTGAAGGTTTTACTCCATTTCACTGCGTACAGTCGGGCAGAGACTTGGCTCATGCCTTTGCATACGGAACGAGGCTTGGCCCGTCACCGGAATATGCAGTTTGGATTTGTCGAAGGGATGTTATGTTTCGACATTGTGCGCATGTGTCTCATCAGGACCATCTTACATAATGGCCGACACAACATCAAATCCAGTATGCGAGGAGCATCGCATATTATGAAGACTGTATGATCTAATTTTCATCCGAAATGCATGTACAACATGCACCTCATGAATGAAAGATCATTTGATTTTACGCAGGAGACAGTATGAAGGTGAAGGTTTTACTCCATTTCACTG